>JAXCGZ010001994.1:60000-62500 GCA_037179515.1 Halocaridina rubra | reverse complement strand
CGACCGGGACTCGAACCTAGGACTTATGATTACTAAGTCAAGGCGCTACCACTACACCACAGAAGGTTAAAAGGAATCTAACCTTATAGCTTATATCTGCTATACTTAGGAATGAAGGCATTCTAACTGAATGCCACTATGTTCATATTACAGATTCCCCAACCTCACTCGTGGCTTCATTTTAGCATTTAATTCAATTCCCAATCTCATTCGGGCCATGAAATAACCAATTAAGCACATTACATATGTGAAAGCATGAATTATTTTTTACCCCGACCGGGACTCGAACCTAGGACTTATGATTACTAAGTCAAGGCGCTACCACTACACCACAGAAGGTTAAAAGGAATCTAACCTTATAGCTTATATCTGCTATACTTAGGAATGAACGCATTCTAACTGAATGCCACTATGTTCATTTTACAGATTCCCCAACCTCACTCGTGGCTTCATTTTAGCATTTAATTCAATTCCCAATCTCATTCAGGCCATGAAATAACCAATTAAGCACATTACATATGTAAAAACATGAATCATTTTTTACCCCGACTGGGACTCGAACCTAGGACTTATGATTACTAAGTCAAGGCGCTACCACTACCCCACATATATATATATATATATATATATATATATATATATATATATATATATATATATATATATATATATATATATATATATATATATATATATATATATATATATATATATATATATATATATATATGTATGTGTGTGTGTGTGTGTGTGTGTTGTGTGTGTGTGTGTGTGTGTGTGTGTGTGTGTGTGTGTGTGTGTGTGATTACCTAATTGTGATTACCTAATTGTGTTTACGGAAAAGAGCCCAAAGCTCGTATCTTCCCGTCTCCTGTGTGTGATTACCTAATTGTGATTACCTAATTGTGTTTACGGGAAAGAGCCCAAAGCTCGTATCTTCCCGTCTCCTGATCGGTTCCATTTTATACTTAGTGATACTTATCATACCTGCCCTTAAAACTATGGATTGAGATAGCATTAACTACCTCCTCGCTTAGCCAATTCCAATTATCAACTACTCTTACACTGAAAAAGTATTTCCTTACATCCTGCGAAGAAGTTTTCTTACGAAGCCTCAAACTATGACCTCTAGTTCTAGAGCCAGCCATATCAAAATATCGATCCCTATCCACTCTATCATAACCATGAAGGAATTTAAAGACTGTCACCATATACCCCCTCACTCTTCTAGCTTCGAGTGATGGTAAGTCTAATTCCCTCAGCCTCTCATCATAACTGAGATTGCGTATTTCTGGCACCAGTTTAGTGTGTGTGTGTGTGTATAGTCTTTTAAAGACATGTTGTACGGAGATGTGTGACCTCGGCCACTCCATCTGACACATACTGGTACATGGTCAATATGCAGAGCACATATTTACAATTATATTGATATATAGTATCCTTGAATATTACCGTTTTTCATTCATTCTGTTTCATATATATAAATATAAATATATATATATATATATATATATATATATATATATATATATATATATATATATATATATATATATATATATATATATATATATATATATATATATATATATATATATATATATATATATATATATATATATATATATATATATATCGGTTGCTATCTAGTGAGACATACTTAAAGTTATTTATTTCGGATTTTAGACATAAGCAATGTCCAGATGTCTCCAATGCATCTAACTTCCTCCATCTCTCTGAAACCTAGCTGTCTAGCCATGCTTCCACTGGCCCATTTCAAATATATCACTATAACCTGCATACTCGTTTCCAACCCAAAGTTGAGGTCTTTGCTTACTGCAACACTAATACACCTGTCGTAAGTCTCGTGGACCTTGAATCTCCTGACTTTGATGATCTTTGGCTGAAAATCTATCTCTCCACTACCACTATATTCCACTGATTCTGCCACTGCTCTCCAAACTCATCTGACTTTGTGTCTTTCTTTGAATATCTGTCCTCTTGCCATGAGTCCTACTTATCTTCTCATCCACATACTGAAGTTCTCTATATTGGGAATTTCAATGTACACCACTCTGAGTGGCTTACCTTTTCTCACACTGATGTAGGAGGAAGTGAGGCCCCTTCTTCCTTTATTACTCGTGATATGGAGCAGATTATCAAACATCCTACTCTTGTTTCTGATGGACACGAACATACAGCCAACGCACTTGACCTATTTCTTACTTTTAATCCTTCAAGCTACTCATACTCCGTCCTTTTCCCTCTTGGTAAATCAGACCATTCTGTGATCTCAGTCTCTTCCATTTCCGCTCCCCCTCCATCAATTCCTCCTACTCAGTGCCACCTTTGGACATTTTGAGTGTACCCACCACGAAGATTTGTATAGTTTCCTCTTTGACTGCCCGTGGGATGACTACTGCTTTCGGTCCAGCAACCCTGAGCAGGTAGCCCCAACAGTTGCCGAGATCATAACCTCAGGAATTGAGGCTTTCATCTC
>JAXCGZ010001994.1:47500-50000 GCA_037179515.1 Halocaridina rubra | reverse complement strand
CATTTTCATACAGATACAGATTCCCACATTTATGAACCCATGCATATGCACATACATACATGCATACTTACATACAAGGAAAAATGAATATATATATATATATATATATATATATATATATATATATATATATATATATATATATATATATATATATATATATATATATATATATATATATATATATGTATATATAATGACCATAGCACAGTGACGGGCAACGAAATTACCCTCATTGGGCCTGGGCATCAAGAAAATATTGAGAAGAAAAAATGGTAGCGCAACCATAAGGTAAAATTAGGAAAATGATAACCACTGGGAAAAGGACGATCCGAAAGAATAGTTAAAGAAGTGAGGACCTAGAAAAAGGGCAGCATTAGCCAGTGATATGACGCTGGATCGTTTTTTTTTTTTTTTCTAAGAAAGAAAGGTCATAGGCGTTAAGGAAGAAAACAGAGGAAGAAAGTTCCAGAGCCTGGAAGTGGAAGGAGAGGCACAGTCACTGCACCAACCAATCTGAAAGATACAAATCTCTAGGCAGCATCTATGTAACGAAGCTTGGTGGGTGTTGCATGGCCTTACTTGCAGGTAAAGGGCTTAACTTACTAAGTCAACAGAACAAAAATGGAAGCATTGCTGATAGAAAAGAAAAAGAGATTATATATTTTGGTGAAGAGAAGAGAATTGAAATTGGAAACATTAGAAGGATCAATAATGAGTCTGGTGGCCTTAGATTCATTCATATCAAGGAAGTAAGTCTAAGAAGAAGCACCCCTGGGGTGAGAAAAGTATTCTAAGCAAGGACATATAAGTCGTTTATAGATTTGTAGGAACTGTGAAAAGGAGTGATAATGTCGAACACGAAAGAGAACGCCCAGTGTCTAAGTTGACATTTCAGAAAGCAAATTAGAGGCTATATGCATGCTCGAAATATTTATAGAATTAAGAGGAAATATTTTAATATTTCCAACGACAATATAGCTATCAAGAGAAGAAGAAGATCAAGAAATAGCCAGAGACTCTCTTGAAAATATTAATTTTACTAAATATAGGGTGCTTTATTTCGAGACTTTCTGAAAGTTGGACTTAAGGGTTGAAGAAAGAGTTATACGAGACTAATTTTGAGCAACATATGAAGATTTTGAGGTGAAGGCAGAGAAAACTTGAAGGGTAGAATCGTCAGCAAAGGTGTGGAGAAGAGAGAAATATGGAGGCTGCAAAAGATCTTTAATTAAGAGAAAAAAAGAGTAGGTGATAGAACAGAACCCTGTGGACTCCACTGGTAACTGGGAATATGCTAGATGTTGCGCTGACAACAACTACAGATATAAAACAGTTAGAAAGCAAACTGAAAATCAGAAAACAGAGAGAAGGGGTAAAAACATAAGCAGGATGTTTGGCCACCGGGGCTTTGTGCCATACTCTGTCAAAAGCGTTAGAGATAATACGGGTGATGACAAAAGATTCCCCATAGTTCTTCGGGGAAGATGACCATACATAATTGATATAGGATAGGAAGTCACTGATGTTTCTTGCCTCAAGAAGCTATAGTGGTGACCAGAAAAAATGAGTTCTAATCGAAATGTTTCAAGAAGTGTGAACTGAGTAAAGTCTCGAATGTTTAAGCGACAGCAAAGGTTAAGGTAGGTAGCTGGAAAGATTAGAATGGTCACCCTTGATAGGAACCAACTTAACTAGATTTGCATCCTAAGAGATGGATAGAAACTGGATGAGAAAATGAGGCACTAAAGACAGTAAAATAGAGAAGCCAGTATATTTTCAAACTCTTTGAGGAACCGTGCACAGATACCATTGAGTCTAGATGCATTTTTCTTATTCAGAGAGCAAAGAACCCTTGGGACACTATGTGTAGAAAAAATAGGGGAGGGCATAAGGTTAGAGAGCGGTAAAGTATAAAGGGCAGGTGCACTGGAATTGCTTACAGAAGAATTAGTGGAAAATGAGATCCAAAAAGAGTGGCTTTGTCAGTATAAGAGCAAGCTATACAACCATCAGGATGAATGAGAAAGGGAGAGATTGAGTTACAGAAGTTTTTGGTGAGCTTTTTGTCTAAGGACCAGAAATATTTACCAGTGAGAGAAGAATTCATTCTAAGATTAGAAGCTTTAAACCTGCAAATGTGAGCGGAGTAGCGATTACGGCTTTATAAAGCAGGGTGAGTTTAGTTAGAGGGAGATGCTTGGTATGACTGGCATGCCTGATCCCTGGACTTAATAGTCATGAAGCAGGCACCGTCAAACTAGGAATTAGAGAGAGAAAAAGTTTTCATAGAGGAGGGGATGAACACCTCCATTTCTGAGGTCATGATCTCACCAATTTTTGGGGGCTTCTGTTCAGTAGTCATCAAATGGAAATTCAAGGAAAATGTTATGCAACTCATCATGTTGAGTACACTTGTAGTGCTAAAGACGACGCTGGGTAAGAGGGATTGTTGAGGGTGGGAACAACGTTGGAAAAGATTGAGATCAAAGAGCAGTCA
>JAXCGZ010001994.1:35000-45000 GCA_037179515.1 Halocaridina rubra | reverse complement strand
AAATTCAGGATCTCTTCCTTTACTTGAAGAGTCAGCAGATTCTGCTGATGCTGTACTATGTGGGCATTGCAGAACAGTTGTTTATGAGGGTATTATCTGTGACTTTTGTGAGAAGTGGTATCATTATGAGGAACTGTGTTCTGGTTTGGGGAATTTGGGCACGAATGTTGCCAACAATGTTATCAACAGTAAAAGGATTATGTACAAATGTTTTGGATGTGAGAAAAACAAATCAATGAAAGGTTTACAAGGGGAATATCGCAATGCAAATGCTGAATCATTACAACAAGTAATGGATCAAATGCAACAGCAACAGAATTTCATAGAATGCCTAGTTAAACAAATGGAAAGCCTATGTCAACAGAATGAAGAATTAAAACAACACATATTAGAAATTGATATAAAAGTTAGCAACAACAACAAAAGTGACGAGAAATCTGATGAAGACAAGAAAATGAAAACTTACTCAGAGAAGTTGAAAACTAAGAATACGCTTTTGATAAAATCTACGGATGAGAAAGTAAAGGCAGCAGAAAACAAAAAGAAGATAATGAAGATAAAAACACAAGTTCATGAAGTGAAAGAAACAAAGGATGGTCACTTGATTGTAAATTTTATAGAAAAAACAAATTGGAGGACGCTAAGAAAGAATTTGACGACAATAAAGAAGAGACTAACATCTCAATAAATAAAAAGAATAAGCTTAAGCCAAAAATTAAGGTATGTAACGTTTCCAAAGAAGAAGATGAAGAAGATATTGTAGACAACATAGTCATGAAGAATTCATGGATTCAAACACTTTTTAAAGAAGATGATGATTTTAAAATTGTCAAAAAATTGAATACAAAACAAGATGATAGATATCATCTTATCATAAAATGCAGCCCAGAAATAAGGAAACAAATCTTTATTCGTGATGATGTGTTGCATACAGTGTATGGAAGAAGTAAAGTATTTGACACCTACAAAGTAATTCAGTGTTTCAAGTGCCAAGAATTTGGACATAGAGCAAATGGATGCGATAAAAACCAGGTATGTGCGAAGTGTGGAAGAGATCATAAACTTAAAGAATATGTCAAGAAACTACAGTGGAAAAATGCACAAATTGTACAAAGAAAGGATTAAATGACACTAACCACAGGAGAAATGAAATTAAATATGTCCAATTTTTAAGGATGAACTGTTCAAGAATAAAAAACAAAACTGATCATGGCATCTAAGAAAACTAATAATATGTCATGTAGTCTAATAAATATTTAGTCAGTGGGCAATAAAACTCTTAAAATTAGAAACTTGATAAATGAACTTTATTTAGATATATGTATTTTGATTGAAACTTGGCTATGGGGTGATGTGAGGGATAACTCAAAAATTATAGAAATGAAGCCAGCAACACATAATTTTTATCAGTTACAAAGAAAGGATAGAATAGGTGGTGGAGTGGGTATCTTGATTTCTAAGTCTTTTTCTAAAATAATCATAAATAATCAAATATATTTTGAAACTTTTGAGTACATACATTTAGAAGTATTATTCAATAATAAACTCATACGAATAATTGCGACTTATAAACCACCTAATAGAAGTGAAAAGAAATTTCTTGAAGAATTTGAAAAGCTGTTAGATACAATAAATGATCTGAGAACAGTATTCATTTGTGGTACTTTAATTTAAGACTAGATGAGGTCAGGAGTAATGAAAAAGAATTTATTGAACTTCTTGAAACACACAACTTAATGAACAGTGTGACAGACCCTACAACAATACATGATCATATACTAGACCTGGTAATACATTATAAAGATCCTAACCCAATAAAAACACTTGAAGTTGAGTCTGATGTTTCAGTCTCACCAGTGCATAAATTAATTGCTTTTTGTGTTGATTTCGAGAAATCTGAATCTATATGTAAAAATATTATTTATAGAGATAAATCGAGATTTGTTGCAAGGGAATTTATTGATTACTGTATAATGAAAATTAATAATGAAAACATAAGCTGTGATTGTCTATTTGATATACAAAGTAAGTCCTGTGTAGACTGCTATGTTGATAAAAGTAATATATTGTGCTCTGAAACTTATACTGAGAAATGCCCCAAAATAGAAAAGCAAATAATAATTAAGGACAAGGCTCTGTGGTTCAATAAAGAATTACTTATAGCAAAAAGAAAGAGACGCAACATGGAAGATAATTGGAAAAGAGCTTAAACAAAGGAAACAAGAGAACTATACATTAAAGCAAGAAAAGAATATAGTAGTTTGGTTGAAAAAACTAAAAGAACATACTACAACAAAGAGTCGAAAAATAAGGATACAAAACGGATGCATAAGAATTCAGAGGATTTATTAGGTATAAAACAAGAAAAAGTTCTGCCAAATAACTGCAATAACCCAAATGAATTGGCAAATATTTTTGCTATATATTTTGATAATAAAACATAAATGATTTATAGAAGTTTTACTGATATAAATTTTATTGAGACATCATTTATGCCACTATCGGAATATAAAAAACTAAGTAAATTCAAGGAATTAAACATGGATGATCTAAACAAAAGTAATTGGTAGAGTAAAGTGTACATATTGTGAGAATGACCCATTCCCGATAAAAGATATTAATGATGCTCCAAATATAAGCTTAATATATGATTTCTACCTCAAAATTGTAAACATGACAATCTAAATTTCCGAAAAGTGAAAAATTAGGATGCATTAAACCAACCTATAATGGAAAAGGTGATCATAATGACTTAGGCTCTCTCAGGCCGATATCAAACTTGTCATATTTATAAAAAATAATTGAAACTGTAATTAATGATCAATTATGGATTCACCTTAGAGACATCAATATCATACCAGAAAATCAATCAGCTTACAGAGAAAATCACTCGACAAAAACAACAGTTTGCTCTATTATGAATGATATGATTACTATGGTTGACAATGGAAAGTGTGGAATATTGATAATGCTTGACCTCAGTGCTGCATTCGATACAGTTGTCCATGAGTATCTTCTTAGAGACTTGAATTCTATTGGCATAGGTGAAAATGCATATAAATAGCTTGAAAGCTTTTTACAAAATAGAAAAGCTATAGTTACACTATCGAATGCAAAATCTGATATAATGGATATAAATAAGGGGGTACCACAGGGTAGTGTCTTGGGTCCCACATTATTTAATATCTATACAATTGAGTTATCGTGCATTCTAATAAAACATAATGTTGGATTTAAATTGTATGCTGATGATACTCAGTACTATTTTGCAATAACAACCATTCAGAACACTACTATAAGATTGATGAAATAATGGTTGACGAAAAAAATTGGATGGTTAAAAAGAAATTGAAACTGAATGATGATAAAACTGAATGCATGTTATTTGGGAAAGAAAATACCTTGAAAAACTTTGCACAATTAGAATATATGCAGATTGGAGCATCCAAAATCAAACTGGTACCAGTCGTGCGAAACTTGGGTGTTTTCATTGACAATGCTTTAACTATGAAAAATCAGATATTGAATATAGTAAAAACATGTACTTATCATCTTAGAAATATTGCATTTATCAAAACGTATATATATGAAGATACCCTAAATACGCTAGTTCATAACCATTTAATATCTAGATTGGATTATTGCAATTCCCTTTACTATGGTTTGCCAAACAATTTATAAAAAAAAATTCAGATCATTCAAAATAAAGCTGCAAGATTAATAAAAGGCACACAGCAACGTCAAAGAATTACACCGACAATGATTGAATTGCATTGGCTGCCTATAAAAGCAAGAATTGTATACAAAATCTGTTTGCTAACCTACAAGACATTAAAGACCGGAGAACCGAAATACTTACATGAGTATTTAGTCCCTTTTGAACTTGGAACAAACATCACAGTGAGACATGCAAATGACAAATATAGACTGCAGGAATCAAGATCTAATCGAAATATTGGTTGTAGAACCTATCAATATAGTGCTACAAGATTATATAATGAATTATCAGTGCTACTCAAAGACAGTGAAGATGTGGTGCAATTTAAGAAAAAACTGAAAACATACTTATTTGAAAAATGCTACGATATCGAACTCTTTGCTGTAAATGAGCCTTTCAAGGTGTGAGAGAGATAAATAAAAAGTAAAAAAAAAAAAATTAAAT
The DNA here is from genome assembly GCA_037179515.1 of Halocaridina rubra. Lineage (NCBI taxonomy): Eukaryota > Metazoa > Arthropoda > Malacostraca > Decapoda > Atyidae > Halocaridina > Halocaridina rubra. The sequence continues at coordinate 40,838 of JAXCGZ010001994.1, read as the reverse complement.
AATCTTAAGACCCGCCAGAGAGGAGGCGAAGCCTTCTACAGGAGGGTATAGACCACAAAAAGTAAAAGTAAGCAATAGCGAGTCACAAACTATGGCAGCATTTCTCTAGCTCAGATAACATTTTCATTGTCAAGTTTACATCCAACAAAGTCACCCACCATAATTTGTCAAGTATTTGTTGCCCTCCAAAATTATATATTAAATATCATGCTGCACCCATACTCTCCCGTTCTACGAATGTGAAACCCTTCAGTGTAAATACAGAGAGCTTAATTGATATTTGAAAAAATTAATTTTAATAAATACTTTAATTTCTTGTAACCAATGATGTGTTGCAATAAACAGGAGTGATATTTGGGTCAGATTGCAATGTTGGAAAAATTATTTCTGTGCCCATCCCCCTGACAGAATAGTGAAGAGGACCGTTCTCGTTACATAGTTTTACATTGTTTTCTTGTTTTATTGGTAATTAGCTAAATATGCTGAAGTGACCTTGTTATACTGCATGTCACCTTCTCTGGGTCTTGCAGAGTACCAGCACAACATGGACGTGATTTTATGGCATTGATTTAGCTAATTCAACCCCAAAGTTATTGCTGATTGTTTGATATACTGTACTAGAGATAAGAATTTTAATTAATTTTGCATACTGATAATTCAAGTGTTCATAGGGCACACATGAATAAGTCTCATAACTTTATTTTGTATTTTTTCTAAGGTTATTAGGAGAGACAGTCATAGTACAGAACGGCATGGCGTGATAAGCGACCAATGACCGACCTGATGTACGCATTATGAAAAGTGTTGCATGTATTATTACCAACACCAGATACCCTTTTGGCCAGAAGCTTCGACGGTCTAAGCCTCTAATAGCGTGAGGGAGTGAAGTAACTGATAGTCCCAAATCTTTGTGTTTATTTATGAGTGTGGCACTGGAACTGGTAATGAATATTGCTCTTATATGGCTCGGGAACCAAGAAGACGAGAAAGTATAGAGAATCAGAGATGGGGAGTGGCATGGCTTGTCATATTTGAAGGGATAGTTAGAGATGTGTCATGAATACTATAGAATTTTCGGTGTAGATATAAGCATAGGAAAAGAGCTGTAACTTAAAGAAGACTTGTGACTGAGCTATCGTGAGCAGTCGAATATAAGTCAAAAACTTTCATTACACAACTTAACTATTTGGTTGTTTTAGAAATGGATGCTTTTGGGAAGTAATGGAAAACCATTTTGTATTTGGAGTTGAAATGGCCAAAATCTTTTGTTACTTGAGAAACTTCATAATATATTATTTGCATATCACTGACAAAGGATGCCCTTACACAAATGTCATCTGTATAGCACATGATTGTACATTCACAGTATGGCAGCTTGGGAGACTTGAGGAGCTTATCCATGGATACATTAAAAAGAAAAAGGAGTCACCAGCTTAAATACCTTATCACTGGAAATAAAGTAGCCTTTATAGTACACTCTAAAGGAATGATCACTTAGATACATCTAACTAGCTGTAGCAATTTGCCTTTAACCTGTAAATTTGCTAAGCAATCCAAAATAAGGTTCCGTTTGCAATATCAAAAGCGCTTTGCAAATCTAGAAAAGCAGCGACTTTAGAGGAGTGGTCAGCATTCATAAGTCTTAAAAAAACACTCCTTGGTACACTTTCCATTCATAAAGCCATACAAATTTCATTACATTTTTCTCTTTAGAGTAAAATCAAGCCTAGAAAAGAAAACTTTGCAGAAACGAGATGTCAGAATATGAATAATAATTCTTTTTTCCTCTGCTCTTGGAGTATTTCGTCCTTATAATCATATATATCATCTTTAAAATGATGCATAACCTGGTAGGCTAGTATGTAATGACATCCTTTCCTGGATAGGTGCTTTAGCCATGAAAGAGAGAGCGAAATCCAACTTATTTTTGGTTATGTAATAAATAAATCTATCCTCCTCCATTGCTATTGCACATTACCACTCCATGTTCATCATAATTTCAAATTGAAGATTTTGTAATTGCTTTTCAAAATCAAAGAAAGTATTCGAAGCAAGACGTCTTTGAGTATTGTCAGAGCAGCTCTTCAGCGAGAGTTTGGGCATCGCTTGTTTTTAACACACTAAAGTATTGCCTGTCAGAGTATTGAGTGACTGCCAAGCTTTAAAACTACTAGCATAAAATTGTTATACTGTAAGTAATTTTATAAATGTCAAATTTGAACGTTGCTATTAAGCTTATGATACTCTCATAACGTAAGCAATATATTTTCAATGATAGTTTCATTTGTCTCTTTTATATTTATCAACTGCACTGTCAAATTGCATTTTAAATGTGATAGTTTGTTATCTGCTGTCTGACTGCTTTTAAATGTAATTGGTGTGATTACCTAATTGATTACCTAATTGTGTTTACGGGAAAGAGCCCAAAGCTCGTATCTTCCCGTCTCCTGATCGGTTCCATTTTATACTTAGTGATACTTATCATACCTGTCCTTAAAACTATGGATTTAGATAGCATTAACTACCTCCTCGCTTAGCGAATTCCAATTATCAACTACTCTTACACTGAACAAGTATTTTCTTACATCCTGCAAAGAAGTTTTCTTACGAAGCTTCAAACTATGACCTCTAGTTCTAGAGCCAGCCATATCAAAATATCGATCCCTATCCACTCTATCATAACCATGAAGGAATTTAAAGACTGTCACATATGTAAGTTTCATGGACTTGATAAATGCGTCCTATTACTAATATATGGATTTTTGGCTTGTAGTGATCAAATGTGTAATACACAAAAGAGCGCATAGAACCAATGAATTTAACGTAAGTATTTTTCTGTTCTCGTTTATATTTTTTCTTCTTTTTTTATGCATGTGAAACCGGGACAGGAAAAAAAATTGCCCTCATCAATAAAGGTTCGGGCACGAAGAAAACATTAAGTCTAAGAAAAAGTAAAAGGAGATGAGATAATGATACTCAATAAGAAAAGGAGAGGCTGAAAGAATAGTCGAAATACTGAGGACCTAGAAATATGGCAGGATTATGCCCTGAGATGACGATAGATACGTTTTTTAAGGAAGGAAAATATGTTATAGGAATTAGGAAAGATAAAAGGAGAAGAGAGTTCCAGAGTCTGGAGGTAGAAGAGGAGAAGCAGTCGCTGCACCGACCAATCCTCGACCTACAAATCTCCACACAGTACCCGTGAGACGAGGCCGCTTGGCGAGTGTTATGTGGCCTCGGCTATGATGGAGGGATGCAACTCACCAATTCGTCAGAGCAGCGATGGAAGTAGTAGCGACAGAAAGGTGATAGGGATGATACATTACGGCGAAGAGAATGAGAATCCAGATTAAGAGTAAGAGAATTGTTATTAATGAGTCTGATTGCCTTAGATTCAACCCTATCAAGGAGATAATTATATGAAGAAGCACCCTAGATGTGCGAGCAGGATCCTAAGCAGGGACAGATAAGACCTTTATAGATTTTAAGTAGCTGTAAAGAGTTAAAGTAATGAATAATATAACGAAACAGAACCCTCAATTTTTTGGATGCAGATTTAGAAATATGGATTATGTGATTCCTCCAAGACAAGCTAGAGGCTATCTGCACTCTTAATATGGTAATAGAATTAAGAGAATCAATTTAGTTAGTTTCGAAGACAAAAGGGCTATCAGGAGGAGAAGAAGAAAAGAGATAGCCAGAAACTTTGCCTTAGAGTAATTTTATTTAACTAAATTTTGGATGCCCTGCTCAGATACCCTCTGCAAATCGGAGTTGAGAGTAGAAGAAAGAGTGATACGAGACTGATTACGAATAGCAGATGAAGGTTTTGAAAAAAAAAGGCCGAGAAAAAGTGAAGTTTAGCATCACCGGCAAAGGCGTGAAGAAGAGAGGAGGATGGGGACTCCAGAAGATCGTTGATGAAGAGAAGGAACGTAATAAGTGAAAGAACAGAGCCCTGTGGAACACCACTCATAACAGGGAATGGGCTAGATGTTGCATCGTCAGAAACCACGCATATAAAACAGTCAGAAAGAAAGCTGGAAATCAGAGAGAAGGGGTAAAGCCATAAGCAGGGGGTTTGGCCAACAGAGCCTTGTGCCAGATTCTGTTAAAAGCCTTAGAGATATCAAGGGCAATGACGAAGAATTTCCCCTAGTTCCACAGAGATGATGACCATACATGATTAAGATAGGACAAGAGGTCACCAGATGATCTTAACTTGCGATAGCATACTGGTGATTGGAGATAAGCGAGTTAGATTCAAGACATTTCAAGATGTGAGAATTGAGCAAAGTTTCGAAACTTTAGTGAAAATGAGGTTAGGGCAAGAGGTTGGTAGTCTGAAGGAATAGAGAGGTCACACTTCTCAGGAACAGGTTGCACTAGAGCATGCTATTAATATGAAGGATAGATACTGGTTGACAGAATGAGGCAAAAAAGACTGCAAATCACGGGGGCCAGTTCATCTGGAAACTCCTTAAGGAATCTTGCGGGGATACCATCTGGACCAGATGCTTTGTTTGTCTTTAGTGAACGAAGAAGCTTGTGAACTTTGTATGAAGAATTGATAAGGGAGGGCATATGGTTAGAGAGGGGGTAAAGAATAAGGAACAGGTGCACTAGAATCGTTTATGGAAGAGCTGGCAGAAAAATGAGAGCCAAAGAGAGTGGCTTTGTCAGTGGGAGTGCAAGCTATAGAACCATTAGAATGGATGACATGAGGAAAGCTTGAGTTACAGAAGTTTGTGGAGAGGTATTTGGCTAAGGACCAGAAACAATTATCAGTGGGAAAAGAGTTAAGGTCATCAACACTCTTCCTTATAAAGAAAGCTTTAGACCCTCGAATTTTAGCAGTACAGAGATTTCTAGCTGTAATAATAGCGAAGCGAGCTAAATCACAAGGAGATGCTTGGTACAGTAGGTGAGCCGAATACCTGGCCTGAATACCCATGGAGCAGGCACACTGAAACCAAGGTTTAGGAGGAGAAAAAGTTTTCATAGAGGAGAGGATGAACGTCTGCATTCCCAAGGTTATGATCTCGACAATTTTAGGGATACCTGATCAGGGTTGCGGAACTGAGAGCAGAAGTCATCCCATGGGAAGTCAAAGAAGAAATTGCTCAAATCTTCACGTTGGGTACGCTCTAAGTACCAAAGGCGGCACTGAGTAGGAGGAGTTGATGGATGGGGAGCAAAAATGGAAGAGATTGAGATCACAGAGTGGTGAGATTTACCAAGAGGGGAAAGCACAGAATATGAGTAGTATGAAGGATTAGAATTAAGAAGTAAGTCAAGAATGTTTGCTATATGTTCGTGTAGATCAAGAACACGAGTAGGATGTTTGATAATCTGCTCCAGATCGTTATTAATAGAGAAAGCAAGGGCTTCACTTCCTCACACATCATTGTGAGAAAAATTAAGCCATTCATTATGGTGTACATTGAAGTCCCCAATAGAGGGAACTTCAGCATGTGGGTAAGAAGAGAGCAGGGACTCATGGCAAGAGGACACTTATTCAAAGAAAGGCACAAAGTCAGTGGAGTTAGGAGAACAGTAGCAGAAGCAAAGGAATATAGTGGTAGTGGAGAGATAGATTTTCAGCCAAAACACATCAAAGTCAGGAGATTTAAGGTCCATGAGTCTTGCAATAGGAGTGTTAGTGTTGCAGTAGGCACAGACCCCACTTTTGGAATAGAAACGAGTATACATGTTAAAGTGAAAGATTTGAAAATGGGTCAGTGGAAGTATGGCTAGAATGCTGGGTTTCAGAGAGAAGGAGGAGGTTAGGGAGGGATGTACCCAAGTGCCTGAAATGAGAAGATATGTATACTC
>JAXCGZ010001994.1:12500-30000 GCA_037179515.1 Halocaridina rubra | reverse complement strand
CTGTGACACATATCTGCTTCCACTCCACTCTCATATTTTACCCTGACCGGGACTCAAACCTAGGACACATAATTACTATGCCAAGGCTCTACCGACTACACCACAGAAGCTCTAAAGAGAAGCCAACCTTACTGCTTAACTGCTATACTAGGAATGAACGCACTCTAACTGAATTACTTTTTTGTTCATATTACAGTTTCTCCCAACCTCACTCGTGGCTTCGTTCCCTCATTTAATTCAAATCCCAATGTAATTAGGGATCAACAATAATCAAATACACACATTCCCATATGCAAAAACGTGAATAATATTTTACCCTGACCGGGACTCAAAGCTAGGACAGATAATTACTGTGACAAGGCGCTACCTACTACATCACAGAAGGTCTAATGAGAAACCAACCTTACAGTTTAACTGCTGTACTAGGAATGAACGCATTCTATCTGAATTACTTTTTTTGTTCATATTACAGTTTCTCCCAACCTCACTCGTGGCTTTGTTTTCGCATTTAATTAAAATCTCAATCTAATTAGGGATGAAGAATAATCAAATAAGCACATTACCATATGTGAAAACATGAATTATTTTTCGCCTTGACCGGGACTCGTATCTAGGACACATAATTACTGTGCCAAGGTTCTACCGACTACACCACAAAAGTTCTAAAAGAGAATCAACCCGTTTGGGGTGAAATATGATTCATGTTTTCACATATGGTAATGTGCTTCTTTGATTATTGTTGATCCCTGATTAGATTGGGATTTGAATTAAATGTGAAAAAGAAGCCACGAGTGAGGTTGGGAGAAACAGTAATATGAACAATAGAAGGCATTCAGATAGAATACATTCATTCTCAGTACAGCAGTTAAGCTGTAAGGTTGGTTTTTATTTTGAATCTTCTGTGGTGTAGTCGGTAGCGCCTTGGCACCATAATTATGTGTCCTAGTATCGAGTCCCGGTCGGGGCGAAATATTGTTCATGCTTATATATATATATATATATATATATATATATATATATATATATATATATATATATATATATATATATATATATATATATTATATATATATATATATATATATATATATATATATATATATATATATATATATATATATATATATATATATATATATATATATACATATATTATCCTTACATTTCAAAACTGGGTAATGATGCTATTTTAATTCAATTTGTTGCTACTTCTGGTTTGTTTTAGTTTTCTTAAGTCACCTTTGCTCTACAAGTCATCCCTTGTCCTATAGAATATGAAATGGTCAAAGGCTTCCTTTATAAGAAGGAATGTTGATAACCTTAACTCCTCTCCCACTGACAAATGCTTCTGGTCCTTAGCCAAAAACCTCTCCAAAAACTTCTGTAACTCAAGATTTCCCCCTCTCATTCGTTCTGATGGTTCTATAGCTTGCTCTCCCACTGACAAAGCCACTCTCTTTGGCTCTCATTTTTCTGCCAACTCTTCTATCAACGATTCCAGCGCACCTGTTCCTCAGTCTTTTCCCCTCTCTAACCCTATGCCCTCCCTTATCCTTTCTTCACGCAAAGTTCATAAGGTTCTTCGCTCACTAAAGACAAACAAGGCATCTGGTCCCGATGGTATCCCTGCAAGGTTCCTTAAGGAGTTTGCAGATGAACTGGCTCGAGTGCTTTGCCGTCTTTTTCGCCTCATTCAATCAACCAGTATCTATCCTTCATCTTGGAAGCATGCTCTAGTTCAGCCTGTTCCTAAGAAGGGTGGCCGCTCTATTCCTTCTAACTACCGACCTATTGCTCTAACCTCCTCTATTGCTAAAGTTTTCGAAACTTTTCTCAATGCTCACTTCTTGAAACGCCTTGAATCTAACTCACTTATCTCCGATCACCAGTACGGCTTCCGCAAGGCAAGATCCACTGGTGATCTCCTGTCCTATCTTACTCATGTATGGTCATCTTCTCTGAGGAACTATGGGGAATCCTTTGTCGTCGCCCTTAATATCTCTAAGGCTTTTGACAGAGTCTGGCACAAGGCTCTGTTGGCCAAACTCCCTGCCTATGGCTTTACCCCTTCTTTTTGTTCTCTGATTTCCAGTTTTCTTACTGACCGTTCTATATCTGTAGTTGTTGATGGCGCGACATCTAGCCCTTTCTCTGTTTCCAGTGGTGTTCCACAGGGCTCTGTTCTTTCACCTACTCTCGTCCTTCTCTTCATCAATGATCTTCTACAATCCCCATCTTCCTCTCTTCTTCATGCCTTTGCCGATGATTCTACCCTTCACTTTTCCTCTGCCTTTTCTTCACAACCTTCATCTGTTACATGTAATCAATCTCGTATCACTCTTTCTTCTACTCTTAACTCCGATTTGCAAAGAGTATCTGAATGGGGCACTCTAAATTTAGTTAAATTCAATGCCTCCAAGACACAGTTTCTGGCTATCTCTTTATCTTTTTCTCCTCTGATAGCCCTATTGTCTTCGAAACAAATGAAATTTACCCTCTTAACTCTATCAATATATTAGGAATCCATATAGCCTCTAACTTGTCTTGGAGGTATCACATAATCTAAATTTCTAAATCTTCATCCAAAAAATTTGGGTTTTGTTTCGTTTTCGTCATTACTTTTCCTCATTGCAGTTACTTAAAATTTACAAAGGTCTTATCCGCCCCTGCTTAGAATACTGCTCACACATCTGGGGTGCTTCTTCCTTTACTTATCTTCTTGATAGGGTTGAATCTAAGGCAGTCAGACTCAGTAATGATCCTTCTCTTCCTTCTAACCTGGATTCTCTCTCTCTTTGCCGTAAGGTATCTTCCCTTTCGCTTTTCTATCGCTATTACTTCCATCGCTGCACTGATGAGTTGGCGAGTTGCATCCCTCCTCCACTGTCGAGGCCGCGTAACACTCACCAAGCGGCCTCATCTCACAGGTACTGTGTGGAGATTTGTAGCTCGCGGATTGGTCGGTGCAGCGACTGCTTCTTCCCGTCTACCTCCAGACTCTGGAACTCTCTTCCTCCTTCTGTCTTTCCTAATTTTTATGACCTTTCATCCTTCAAAAAGCAGATCTATCGTCATCTCAGAGCCTAGTCCTCCATATCTCTGGGTCCTCTTTACTTTGACTGTTTTTTCTGTCTGTCGTTTTCCTTTGTGTGACATTACCTCATCTCTGCCTTGCCCTTAACCTTTTTCTTTTCCCTCGTCTTGGTATTTTCTCGTGCCCGGGCCTTTGTTGATGAGAGCAGTTTCTGCCTGTCCCGGTGTCACACTCTTAATAAAAAAAATAAATAAATAAATAAAAAATAATAATAATAATAATAAAAAAAAATATATATATATATATATATATATATATATATATATATATATAATATATATATATATATATATATATATATATATATATATATATATATATATATATATATATATATATAAAATGAAAACTGGAGTATGCATCCCGAGCTCTATGAAAATACATCTCGTGTCGAATTATAGAAATGTTGGGGCAAACCAATCACTGTTTCATTGGGCTACCTACATAAAGTTGCCTTTTTTTTTTGTTGTAAACGAGAAAAAGGAGATAGTCACAACACTGGTAAGGGGAAAAAAAACACACAAAGGACAGTCACATTTTATATAAATACCTTTAACAGAGAAAGCATTGAAAAATTAACTGACAGTGCATGCATGACTTAGGCGTGTAAGTTACATATATGGTTGTTACATAGAAAGTTAAGATATATTTGGTTAGATTTCTTTTTTCTTTTTTTGTTTTTACCTTTCCTGTAATTTTGTGTGTGACTTTTTTACTTGTGATTTTTTCTGATATATTTTTTTTTTCCAGTGACCTTTATTCCTGGATTTGGCTCTTTCCCTTTATGCATGACCCGCACCTCAGTGTCTAATGTTGTTGGGATTATAATAATTAACTATTGATTTTATTCTTGCATGAAACTCACTCTCTTAAAAAATTAATTGTTCATTGGTCTTGTAACAAGCTTGACCTTCTTAATGCATTAAACTCCTGAAAACTGATCTCCAGACTTTATAATTTTCATATGTTTTATCCGTTATTTCTTAATATTTCCAATTTTTTCTTCAAACCATCTGAAAGCTGACTAATAAATCCTTTTTATTATTCCTTCCAAAATAGTCATCAATACTATGTTTTGGGTAAGCAGCAGGGTAGCCAAGATCACCACTTCATGGACTACTAGCTAGGCGGCACTATGGACGTGATTTAATGCCTATTTGCACTTCACTTGGATTATACTATGATATATAAAGAAAAAAGAAAAGAAAAAATAACTGGCATCTGGGCCGGTATGAATAAAGCACCTCAGGGTATTATGTTAAAAAATACTAGCCTTGTTTCTAATATAAGATAATTTATTTTGTAACTTTAGTCAATTATTAGTTGCACTTACACACACACTCAAACACACCTCCCAAATTAAGAGCAAGGCAAGCATGTTTCTAACGCAATGGGTTAGAGGAGAATTAATATTTCTTTGACAGCTAACTTAGGAGAAAACTAAACTCTGGGTGTTGGATGTCATCTACATGCATAATTACAAGAAATGCGTTCTCCAAAATGTTAGAATGGCATAAAGAAGTTGACGCGGGGGGGGGGGGGCGAACCAGCGATTGCTCCCACCGCTGGGCGATAGGAAGAGCATCCAACCTTAATTCCCTAGCTCCAACCGGTCTGTCCACCAACATATTGGAAATTAATTGTGACATATAGCGTAAAAAAATTGAGCATATTAGGAGGTAGGATATGGGACATTAGGGACACCATTCATGAATTGCCTAATCAAAGTAAGCCCATTATAGTTTGTATTGTGATTAGCCAGAAACTAATCTTTACAAAAACGGCAACACTAATTGAAAAACATTGTCGAGTGGTGTCTGGGATTAACTGTAAATTCATAGGGAACGGATGATCATCATGTGAAATCAAGGCACACACCATCTTCAGGGGGGTTTACACTGTCAAACGGTTCGTCGAACGCGGTTCGACAGACAAGTGTTTGAAGTGATGTTCGAACGTGTGAACGGGGTATTTGGTTGTCGAACACGTTTGAAGTGATGTTCGAACGTGTGAAAGGGGCATTTGGTTGTCGAACACGTTTGTCAAACGTGTTCGACAACCAAATACCCCGTTCACACGTTCGAACATCACTTCAAACACTTGCCTGTCGAACCGCATTCGACGAACCGTTTGACCGTGTAAACCCCCCTTTAGTGTTCACCAACACAAAAATAAACTTATTCCTCCCCGATATAAGATGGGATTTGGGGATAATTTTCATTTGTTCTTTTTTTGGTTGGTTGAACTCATATTTTTCTAACGGATATCACATCAGAGGGAGCGTATTCTCTTCTGATGTAATGAACATGAAAAAAAAAAATGTTTTCCCCAGCGTACTATGCAGCTTTAAATATGTATCCGATGGTGATTGGCGAATAGGTTTTTGGGAAGAGGATGTTTTATCTCTCTTCAAAGTCATTTGATGTGTTTTATTTATTTATTATTATTATTATTATTTTTTTTGTGATCAACACGCCCACCAATTTCGTTTTCACCATAGTAACATAAGACTAGTTTTCTTATTTCAAGAAAGGTATTTGAGAAAAACAATAACTGTTTATTTATTTTACTCTTTAATTAGCGTTTTATAGCAAATCGTTTGTAAAAAAAAATCTTATGAGAAATTCAGTATGATAAATCTTCATTAAATATTCATATATTCAGAGTTTCTTAAATATTTCGAATTTTATTATTTGTGTTTACTATGTTTATATTCATTGTACTGAATAATTTTATGGAAGTCTCTCTCTCTCTCTCTCTCTCTCTCTCTCTCTCTCTCTCTCTCTCTCTCTCTCTCTCTCTCTCTCTCTCTCTCTCTCTCTCTCTCTTTATTTTTTTCTAAACATACATACATACATACATACATACATACATACATACATACATACATACATACATACATACATACATACATACATACATACATACATACATTCATGCATACATACATACATACATACATACATACATACATACATACATACATACATACATACATACATACATACATACATACATACATACATACATACATAACTAATTGAAGATCACGTAGTGATCACAGCTAATAAAAAAAAACTCGATATTGCAAGGGCAACAACTTACTCCGCCTATCTCCGTGTGTTATGTGTGTTGTTTTCCAGCAAGAAAAGTAAATCTAGGAGAAGAATTGGACTCCCAGTACTCCGTTGTCTCTTTCTGTCACATCCTATGACATGTAGGGATTGGAATTCTTTCTCTTCCACCACATGGGATATCACTTCAGTCGCCTCTTGCGACACAGGGAATACGAGAGCTGGATGTTTTGCTCTCTACCACCAGTGGTATCACTTTTAGTCGGTTCCTGCGGCACGTAGGGAATGAGAAAACGGACTACACTCTCCCCCAACACCAGATATAACTTTTGGACGTCTTTTGCGATTCGTAAGAACTACGTTGGCGGGATGCTTGCTCCTCAGATAGAAATGATTGCAAAATTCTTTGCTCGGATATTAACTTCTGCTCTTCAAGGTCATTATTAGAAAGAGAGAAATGCTGTAGAATGTAGGAACATTGACCATAAAGCCAACTTTATCACATAATGAGCCTCTCAGAGTCAGTGTGGCATCCCCTTGCATCTTGGAAAATCATTTACCGTGTATTTTTTATATTTTGTCTTTTTTTTTTTTTTATTAATTATATAGGTGTTTATTTGTTTATTTGATAAACTACTTATTTTAATGGGTCAAACACTGGTATCCCGTACTTGAGAAATCGAGTTTACCATTCCTTTTTCCTTGACAAAAGAGTGCAATTTTAGCTTTGCAACAGCGAAGATATGGAAGGGAAAATAGTTGTGTTCGAGGTTTCTTGGGCCCCTCTAACTCAGGCATATAAAACACACGTGAGAACAACAGTCCATTTGCGGAACTAAATTTAGCGAGAACTGGGTCACGATAATTGGCATGCATAGGCTTATTGTAGGCATATCCTGAGGTCTATACCTAAATATTGATGTGACTTTTTGCATTTCATGTAATTGCTGTAATGCTACTTTTTGAACTTCATATAATTGTCCAAAAATTTCCAATTGCGATATGGCAGGATTAGGCTGCACCGACCAATCGGCGAGCCCCTATTCTCTCACAGTACCCTGTGAGACGAGGCCGCTTGGCAATTGTTACACTGCCTCGGCAGCAGGTGAGGGATGTAACTCGCAAACTCATAAGAGAAACGATGAAAGCAGTAACATCAGAAAATAGAAAGGGATGATACCTCACGGTGAAGAGAAAGAGAATCCAGATTAGAAGGAAAGGAAGTGTCGCTGATGAGTCTGATTGCCTTAGATTCAACCCTATCAAGCAGATGATAATAATAATAATAATAATAATAATAATAATAATAATAATAATAATAATAATAATAATAATAATAATAATAATAATAATAATTATAATAATAATAATAATAATAATAATAATAATAATAATAATAATAATAATAATAATAATAATAATAATAATAAAAATAATATAATAATAATAATAATAATAATAATAATAATAATAATAATAATAATAATAATAATAATAATAATAATAATAATAATAATTAAAAAAAAAAAAAAAAAAAAAAATAATAATAATAATAATAATAATAATAATAATAATAATAATAATAATAATAATAATAACAATAGTGGTAGTAGTAGTGGTAGGAGTAGCATTACTATTAGTAGTGGTAGTATTAGTAGTACTGAATCAGTTGAGCATACAAATACAAATAAATAATAATATTAAGAGTCAGAAAAATGCAAATATTCACTTTACAATATATTTGCGGCCATCTTTTTATTAGTTATCAACCATTGTTGCTCAAACACTGGTTATCCCAAAGTTACATGACTTCAGCTCCGGGGTCGCACTGATACTTTAGGAACACCGCCACCAACTACCCATCTCCACGCCAGTTACCGGGCAGCGTTGTATGCGGAAGGGAGTGCGTAGCTGCCGCTCTCACCTTTCGTATGTGTTAAATTTAAAATATGAACTATTTGAACTCGATCCCATAGATAATTTGCAGTGCAGATGACTGAACGGGTTAATTTCAGCCCCGAATTGAAGACAAGGGATATAATTTACGCGTTTTTAGTGTTTATAAAACGTCTTTAAGTGAATTTCTGTAAAAGAAAACCCAAAATTATTCAAACTTCGGGTGTGTGTGTGTGTAAGCGGGACAAACATCATTGGTGGTCTCCCACCGCAATTGAAGAAAAAAAAAAGTTTCCGAGTATAAGTTTATAAAAAGAAAAAAAAATACATTTACTGATTGTGTCTGGCTATTAATGACATTGAGGTGGATATTGGTATTTTCCTTACATGGATTAAAGCACAGCTTAATAGGAGAGAAAAGGTCAGTGTGATATGATGGATTCAGAAACGAGACTAAATTTCAGGTTAGGATTTCATATTTTGCCAATTTGGATTGTTGCAGATTTTAGGAGTGTTGGCGGGATTTCCCCCTCAAGGCTTATGACTATATTCGGCTGTTCATATTCAAAACTGTTATTATCTTGATTTGGTTATAATAAATAAGGGATTTTATTTAATTTCATATGACGAAATCTACTTTCTTAAAAACTATATGCAATAGTACTTGTAGTAACAATATTATTATTATTATTATTATTATTATTATTATTATATATTATATTATTATTATTATTTATGGAACAGGAAGGAAATGTTCTTGAAAAACAGCAAAGACTTAAGATATTGGCAGATATTGATGCTGTTCCTTTTGGTACGACTACCATTGAAATAATAATAATTCTAATAATAATAATAATAATAATAATAATAATAATAATGGTATTATTATTATTATTATTATTATTATTATTATTAGTAGTAGTAGTAGTAGTAGTAGTAGTAGTAGTAGTAGTAGTACACTCAATTTTGAAGGACTGGTCTCGCAGGATTTGGGTCACTGCATTTCCTGCACTTAATGATCCCTAACCGAATATCAAGTATCTGAGTGTGTGCGTATATATATATATATATATATATATATATATATATATATATATATATATATATATATATAGATAGATAGATAGATAGATAGATAGATAGACAGATAGATTTTTATGTTTTTATTTTTCCTTGTCAGTATCCTAACCCATTTTTATTTGGTCATTGTTTGTTGATAATTTTTATCTCAAGTTTTCAAGCCTAGACGTCTTTTCTGAGATATACTTTTCCCATTTATTCATGCGTACGT
This sequence comes from Halocaridina rubra, assembly GCA_037179515.1. Taxonomy (NCBI): domain Eukaryota; kingdom Metazoa; phylum Arthropoda; class Malacostraca; order Decapoda; family Atyidae; genus Halocaridina; species Halocaridina rubra. Next base: position 20,645 of record JAXCGZ010001994.1, on the reverse strand, counting down.
TTTACACTAAGTTGAACTGGTTTGCTGCCTCAGTGGCTGGATTCTTATCTATTTTTAGGTGTACAATATCCAGTGTCTACTTTCTAATATCCTCTCTAAGTTATCTACAAAAGGCCATCAAAATCTGCTCAAAATAGTTGGTGTTATTTGTACTACCAATTTTATTCCCAAACAGCGTCATATCCCATTGAGGCTAACTGGGTGTCTTACGATTTAGAAAAAAAGGAAAAGCAGCAGTTTTTCATCCCACCTTGCACTTCTCACCAATTCAGTCAGCGGTTTTTGGACCCAAAAAATTAGTAAAAGATGGAATTGCCTGGTCTTTGCTCTCCTATCCTTTTTAGATAGCTCTCACGAGACGCGGAGAATAATGAAGTTTGCGTTTTTCTCCCACCATCAGTGATAACCCTTTCAGTCGCCTGCTACGACATGCAGAGAATGCGAGGGTGGTAATTTTTATCTCTCGCCACCAGTAATTCACAGAATGAAGTTGGTCTTTACTATTTTGCTGAAATTCACATTTCTTTTTCAAGAGTCTGTCCGCCCTATCAAGTTATTATTTTCCCAAAGTACTTTTGAAGTGGAAAATAGTGACGATCATTGGCTCAGATGACAGAGAATTTTATTCAGAAAACATTGTTTTTTCTTTTTATAATATTATATTAACTTTTATAAGATTTGTTGAATATATACGACCGGTCAGTTCCATTATTTTATGTGCAATTCATCCCCAAGTATTTTTGAGCAGTGATGGATTTTCTTCCCACAAAGACTCAGCCACCCCACTTATAAGGGGGGATATGGGTCTTGTATATAGATGGATAGATTTCTGGTGAGTGACTGATGTTGCTTAGTCCTTTAGGGAGATTATAGTGATTCTTTTTCCATAATATCAAATGCTTTACATATTAGTAAGCCCTGAAAGACTGCTTAAATTTCACAATGGCTTTTAAAGAAATATCACTAAAATATAAAGAAGTTTAGCATAAACTATTTAATGTTCTGTCTTTTCTTTTTATGAGTGTGACACCGAGAGAGGCAAGATAATTGCTATTATTGAGCCCAGGCAGCAAGGAAACATTGAGATAAAGAAAAGGTAGAAGCTTAAGGACAATGCAGATATACAAAGAAAATATATGATTAATAGGAAAATGACAGTTGAATGGGTGGTCGGTTTTGTTCATGAGTGTGACATCAGGACGGGCAAAGAAAATTGCCATCATCGGGCCTGGTCACGGAGAAACGTAAAGCTAAGAGAAACAGAGATGGGGAGTGTTGTTGCTTGTAAATTGTGAATAGATAGTAATATATATGTAATGCATATGCAAGAATAAGCTATGTATATATAGGCATAGAAAATAATACGTAACTGAAGACAGAGTTAACCTCTAACTGTCCAGGACAATCCTATATAAATCTAAACGACCTTCAGTTGTAGTATTGCAACAGGCCATCGCTAATCTACTACATGTTAAAGAAGACCTAGATATATGGCAGGTTTAGGCCCTGAAATGTCAATAGATCAGCTTTTTGAAGGAAGATGGGTCATAAGATATAGGAAAGGTACAGGGAAGAAGAGAGTTCCTGAGTCTAGAGGTGGAAGAGTTAGGTAGCTCTCCTTGGTTTCCGATGTTTGCTTAGCAATTGTGATATGTGTGACAATTTCAACCTCAGATCAGACCTTAGGCTTAAAGCTAATATTCTGTATTGGAGAATATTTCTTAGTGTTGATATATGCGTTTTATTAATGTCTTGTTTTCATCATATACTCATAAATATTTTATCACAGTCTAAGCACATCTCCTGTTACAATATTTCTGATTGTAATCTTATGTGCTTTACAAAATGTCTAGTATATTCTGTACGGTTAATTTTCAAGCTTAATTTTGTTTGTTATAAAATATCTAAGTCTGGCCCTATATTCTTTATAATATTTACCACTCTAATCTTTATACGCCTTATATTATTTCTTATTCTACTTTTATTGTCTGTATAATTTGCATAGTCCTTCCTTATTCTCCTTATAACTTTTCTCTGTCGAATCTTGAGTGCTTTGCTTATTATTATTATTTTTTTTTTTTTTAGTCTAACGATTTGCCCTTTTATATCTTTTTCTCATATGTAAGATTTTAATACTTTCTCAATCTAAGGGTATACCATATAAATATATTTCTAGGTCTAAACTTATATGCTGTTTAGATATCTATCGCATTTTACACGTACAATTGTTTCATGTTCAGTCGAAGGTGGCTCTCGGTCTTAACTTAGTCTTTGTGTCATAATTCTGTTTAAGCTGGAGATGTTTTCTATTTCTTCTTACCTTTTACGATGTTTATGTTTCAGTCTACTAATGTATTTCAGTATAAAGGTGTACACCGTAAAATATATTTCATTGAAACCCTATTCAGAGTATGATTTACAATCTAAACTTGAAAACTTGATAATGATCCTCAGTCTAAACTTGATACTCTCTCTTTAATATTATATATATTTGTTAATGTGATCTTACATTCTGCATGATGTTTGTTCCGGTTTTACGTCACGGAGTCCCTTTTTCTATCAAGGGCTAGGACGGTTGCCTTCTTGCCAAGGACTTGTTTTGGCAGGTGTAATCGTTACCCAGAGTGCATGCCCTTGCTAACCTCAGACCGTGACGGGGCGCGAACCCTCGACCTATACAGTATGATACTGTAAGTGCAAAATAAGATAAATTTTGAAGCCTGTAATTTTGGTGAGAATATCATGCAGAATGTTAGATTACATTCTGCATGATATTCTCACTAAAATTACAGGCTTCAAAATTTATCTTATTTTGCACTTACAGTATCATACTGTATCATTTTTCTCTAAGTATATAAACTTGATATTCTAGGTATCCTCATAAACTTGATTACTTTCCTCTGCGTCAACTTAGACACTGTGTAATCGTCTTTATTTCACTCTTACGCGTGTAAAATTTACCCAGTCTTAGCTTATTAACGCAACTTGATTTCTCAATTGACCAATAGTCTTTTATATCTTTCTCCGTTACACATGTAATCTGTATACATTTTCTCAGTATAAGTTAACAAACTACAATTTTCCTCATTTGAAGCTTACAATCTGTACTTCTCTTGCTTAAGCTGCTGCTATTCTCTTCTGAGGTAGGTGGAAACCCACCCTCACTGGAATTTGTTTATATCTGGAACAGTAATATTGCTGAAAAGATGAAAGGTCTTCATACAAAGATCTGATAATTGCAGTTCAAGCTTTTAAAGTTTGCAACGTTTTGTCTGTTAAGTTATTCTTAAGCTTTCCTAAACTTCCTTTAGATATGCTAAAGATTGAATAGTTTTTTCCTATAAGAAATTGTCTCTTATTCTGAGCTTAGAATTTGTATGCTTTTTCTTAGTCTAAGCTTGGTTAAAGCTGCTACTGTTCTCTTAGTCGGGTGAAGGAACTGGTGCCCAAATACCAGTGTTAGATCATAGCCTTTAGGTAAACACGAATGTCATTTTCTGTTCAAAATATGCGGGTATATATACAGTCAGTTTTTAGTGAGCGCATTTTTTTTTTATTTTGTGTTAAATACGAAGTGTTTTATTATTATTATTTTTATTATTATTATTATTATTATTATATTATTATTATTATTATTATTATAATTATTATTATTATTATTATTATTATTATTAAAGTTGACTTCTTGGACTTCATTGTAGTTACATTTTAACCTTTTTTACAGCTTCTCTCTCTCTCTCTCTCTCTCTCTCTCTCTCTCTCTCTCTCTCTCTCTCTCTCTCTCTCTCTCTCTCTCTCTCTCTCTCTCTCTCTCTCTCCTCTCTCTCTCTCTCTCTCTCCTCCTCTCTCTCTCTCTCTCTCTCTCTCTCTCCCCCCACACACACACACACGTCTTGCTGGATCATCTGTGTAAGTTCAAGAGTCATTCCATTAACAGCTATTTATGTATTATTTCGAGAGCATGTAGGAAGACACAGGCATAAATATTAGACATAGTTATAGCTATTTGTATATACATTTTCTTAAGTTACAATTTAGGTATGATAAATAAAGGAGGTTTTTATTATACTAATAATCGCGTTTTTACATATTTATTATATGTGAAAATACCTCTTTATATCATTATTTCCATATCTTATTTTGTTACGATTAGAGTATGATGTAGATATATAATATTAATCTGTTATTATGTTTTAAAATTTTCGTTTTGTTTAAAAATGTGTATATCGTTATTATTAAACCTTATTATTGTTTTTATAATGATATATTTATATTGCTTTGTTTTTGGTAATCGTTTGAAGGCGTTATTATAAAGATATGTAATTTTTGGCAAAAAAAATGGAGGGGGGGTACTTTGTAGACCTTTATCTGCGAAACAAACTGCTGTTTAGGTATGTGCAGGATTTTGCAATATTCACTTTTTTATTATATTGCCTAATTTTTAGTATTTATTTTCTTTTTTGCAAGCTAGATACTTTACAGAATGTTGTACCTGCATTAATATTTATGTTTTTGTAGTGTGCCGTTATTAAAGATTGTTTTATTAGTATAATTATTATTATTATTATTATTATTATTATTATTATTATTATTATTATTATTATTGTTTGCCGTTATAAAAGATTGTTTTATTAGTATAATGATAATAATAATAATAATAATAATAATTATTATTATTATTATTATTATTATTATTATTAGTATTGATTAAAGGTGTGCAGTGTAGTTCCACTGTATAAAGGGAGAGGAGATAAGTATAAGTGATGTAGTTTCAGAGGAATTAGTTTGTTGAGTGTAGTTGGTAAGGTATATGGAAATGTTAATCGAGAGAATTAGGGAAGGTACTGCGAGATTACTTGGGTAAGAACAACGTGGATTCTGGAGATGAAGAGGATGTTTGGATCAGAAGTTCTTTGATAAAGATATGGTTACTTTTTTGGCTTTTGTGGAATTAAAGAAAACATATGATAGGATTGATAGATAGGCGTTGTGGAGTGTGTTGTGACTATATGGAATAAGTTTGTTGAATGCGGTCAAGAGTTTTTACATGAATAGTAGAGCATGAGTGAGAGTCCCTGCTTAGAATACTGCTCACACATCTGGGGTGCTTGCTCTTATACTTATCTCCTTGAGAGTGTTGAGTCTAAGGCAGTCAGACTCATTAATGATCCATCTCTTACTTCTGATCTAGATTTTCTCTCTCTTCGCCGTAAGGTATCATCCCTTTCTCTTTTCTATCGCTACTACTTTCATCGCTGCTCTGATGAGTGGGCGAGTCGCATCCCTCCCCCACTGCCGAGGCCGCGTAACATTCGCCAATCAGCCTCATCTCACAGATACAGTGTGGAGATTTGTAGCTCGCGGATTGGTCGGTGCAGCGACTGCTTCTTCCCATCTACCTCCAGACTCTGGAACTCTCTTCCATCAACTGTCTTTCCTAATTCTTTTGACCTATCGTCCTTCAAAAAGCTGATCTGTCATCATCTCAGGGCCTAATCCTCCATATCTCTAGGTCCTTAGTACTTTGACTATTTTTTCTGTCTGTCGTTTTCCTTTGTGTAACAATACTTCATCTCTGCCTTGTCCTTAATATATTTCTTTTCCTCCATCTTGGTGTATTCTCGTGCCCGGGCCTTTATTGAAGAGGGCAGTTTTAGCCTGTACCGATGTCACCCTCATAAAAAAAATGAAGGTTGGGTGATGTCGCCATGGTTGTTTAAAGTGTATATGGATGGATTAGTAGGGAAAGTAAATGAGCGAGCATTAGACTAGACCAGGGGTTTTCAACCTGGGGTATGCGTACCTCAGGGGGGTAGGCAAGGGATCTCTAAGGGAATACGCCCCTCCCCATGAGTCTTTAGAGGGTACGGAAGCCTACCTTCGATGTGCTTTAGCTACAACTGCTCCTCGGCTGACTAGACTAGTTGAGGAGAAGCTGTTCCAGCCACCTCATTAATTCACTTTGTACCAGGTGTAATGATAAACTAGTGCTCTGTTTTTTTTTCAGCTCTTTCCTTAACAGTGAAATTTATACAGCACAGCCACAGTCAAAGATTTGTGAATTTTTTCTTTAATTTTCCATGGAATTATTTATGCTTGCTATATTAATGGTTATGGGAGGATGGTTATGTAATTAATTCACTTAAGTATTTACAAATATACACAAGGGAACTGTTTTCTATTTGTGTTTTTTTTTCCACTTATCACAAGGGGAAGGGGGTACGTGGCTGACATAAAGAATACCCGAAAGGGTAAGTTGGGAGAGAAAGGTTGAAAACCCCTGGACTAGACAGTCTTAGAACGAGTGGCTGAGTAAGGAAGGTTGTCTAATTTGAATCAATTGCTAATCGTGGATGATATTATACCTGTTGATGATACCGAATATGAGCTGAATCATTTGGGAATTGGTTGTAGAAGTTAAGAATTTTAAGTATATGGGGTCGCATATACCAAAGAATGGACTAGTGGATGAGTAGGTAAGTTATAGAGTGAAGGAAATGAGTAATTGTCTAGGTGGGTTGAAAAGTGTAATGAGAAATAGGTGTTTAGGAATGAATGCAAAGAGAAAGATATATATATATATATATATATATATATATATATATATATATATATATATATATATATATATATATATATATATTATATATATATATATATATATATATATAGTGATTGTGCCATCAGCATTTTATGGAACAAACCCTTGGAATGCAAGAGAGGATGAAAGGAACAAGTTGAATGTAATGGAGATGTTTGAAGTATGACTGGTGTACTTAGAATAGATAGAGTAAGAAATGAGGATGTCAGGCAGAGGACGGGTGTTGAAAAATAGCTGTCGAATAGTTTAGATCAGAGAGTGTAGAGTTGATTTGGACACATTGAAAAGATGAGTGACGAACGAATGACGAAGATTGCAGAAGTAGTTGGAGTTAGACCAAGAGGAAGATCTAGAATAAGATGGATGGATGGCGTGAAAGGGGCACTGGATGCACGTGGAATGTCAGTGGAACAGGGAAGAGAGTGTGCAAGAGATAGGAATGAACAGAGTAAGATTGTCCATAAGCCATACGGGCCAAAGGGATTTCTCGCACCTGCTAGCTCAGAGAATTGTGATGGAGGGGTGTGAAGGGAATCGCCATGTGATGAAGTGATGGGGTAAACCAGCTGCAGCTATCTGGCTTCTCTGTAGAATATTCTTGCCTGCCTACCTTGTGGGTGACCCAAGGAAGGTGGAAAGGGGGGAAATGTGGCAATCTTTTGTCTCCAAGGAGCTGAGAGGAGGAGTTGATTTCTTTGATTTCTAAGTTAAAAACTAATTATGCTCATTATAAGGAATACAAATATGGTGATGATGTCGATAATAACGATCCTATATCGAGTATTCCTATTACTACTTAATTATTCGTATCTATTAACTCAAGGTAATCTTAATTTTCTAGGAAAGCTATATGTCTTTTAACTGTATGTATTACCCTCTTACTTATTAGTTTCAATTACATCATCATATCATTTACCTTGGCTGTTTCCCTCATTGGGAAACAGCCGACATAAAAAAAGAAGAAGAAACAATAAGGGGATTACTTTGCTCTATGGGCAATGACGAGGGAGCTAGCAAACGTTCAGATGACACTGCTGAAGTGCCACAGCCCATCCTCCTGGCTCTTCCACAACCTGTGGTGCTTCATAATGCCAACTCCCCTACTGCCCCTACCACAGGGCTATCTCTGTAAGATGCAGCCCCGTGGTAACAGCAGATGCCCATCAGAGCTGCGTCACAATCGCTCGCCACTCATTCCTATTCCTAGCACGCTCACTTGCTTCCCTCACATCCATCGTCCTATCATTCAGGGCTCTCCTTACACCACTTCTCCTTTTCCTTTCATCTTATTGTCACACAATGCCAATACATCCATCCTCCTCCTACCAAACATATATCCAATCCCACATCTTTTACTTTCAATCGTACTACAACCACGCACATTTAGACACCCCAAAACTAGAGTTTGGGGAGAAGTTACTCTCCCCTCTACTCCCCTTCATCTTTGACGTCTCGCGGGATGTTAATACAAGGGGGGGGGATTCGCAGTCCCCTCTTCCCGTCCACTTTTAGTCGCCTTTTACAACACTCATGGAACACTACTT
>JAXCGZ010001994.1:0-7500 GCA_037179515.1 Halocaridina rubra | reverse complement strand
GCTTTACTCCTTAGCTCTCTTGGCTCGTGTTTGATTCATTTTCAGCAGATCGTGAGTTCAACTCTCCGAATTGTTCATAGTACAGTATCCCCTCAAGCTTATGCGTCTTAATGTACAAACTGCTGCCTCTCTGCAGCTAGATCTAATGTGAAATAAGAGTCTGATTAAAGAAAAGAAAATTATACGGATGGAATCTCTGAGTTCAGAAAGCGTAGCGTTTTTGTGTCTGTGTAAATAAAACAAACGATGTTGCTGAATAACTGAATGTAGCAAACATTGCATAAACAGTTAAGTGCGTAGAACGTGATGCAAATACTTCCTGATACTGTATCAGTATTTAAGTGTATTTACATATGTATAAGAGGCCATCACTTGGTTTCGCTAATTGCATGAGTGGACGTTCTCACAACCAGCAGATCTTAGGACTGCTTCCCTTAGGTAATTGGTATTGACTGCCTTCATCACGGGCGATGAGAGAGAGAGAGAGAGAGAGAGAGAGAGAGAGAGAGAGAGAGAGAGAGAGAGAGCAATTTTGCTTAAGTTGAAGCCCGAGCACTTTCAGTTACTTTTTCACCATATTCTCCACAGAGCAAATGGTGTGTAGATAAGATCTCCCTACCGCTCGAGGGACTCCATTGGCATCTTTTTCTTGATTAGGTAGATCAGATGTTAGAGGTAAGGTGTAGGCGAACCACCCTGTAACATTTTTTATTCGGGACCTCTTGGCTGGCAGCCAGGCACTGTATTCAATAATATACCAAAGGTTGGAAGTATTTACTCAGTTCAAATGACTAATTTTCTTTGTGTTTAGTTTATAGAAGGGGATGACTGCTTTTGAATGAGTATCACCCTGCAGGTGATTGTACTGTGGGTGATGGACCTCTGGAAACGTTTAGAGGGCGTGCACTCCACCCATTTTCCACCCACCTCCTCGCCCACCCGCCCACATAACCACTGGAGTATGGAGAAAGAGAGAGTAAGAGGGTGTGTGTGTTTGAGCATTACGAGGAGAAGCTTCATAACATCCTTCCACCTGGTCTTCACTTCCGCTGAGATCAGGGTGCAGGGCAAGCACAAGAAGAACAGAAGTCACAGGACGAGAAAAGGAGATCAAAGAAAATTAAAAGGAAGAGGATATTGTAATAGGAATAAAACGTGGAGGAAAAAAAGGTTGCAATATATATTCAGATATTGAATATTTTCTTGTGACATGAGCGTGGAGCTTTGTATTATTCAATTTATTAATTGTATTTATTTCTTTATTCCTTTTTCTTTCTTGTTTATTTTGTCAAATTTTGCATTGTATGTTATCTATATGTATAGATTAACAATTTGGTAAGAAGAGTAACATCCTTCTTCTTCTTCTTCTTCTTCGTATTATTATTATTATTATTATTATTATTATTATTATTATTATTATTATTATTATTATTATTATTATTATTATTATTATTATTGTCGTTGTTATTGTTGTTTTTAGTTGTTGTTTTTGTTGAAGGTGCAGTAAATTCCCAGTCTTTTTAAGTTGACTGTCACCATTAACAAAGGTATACTGTCCTGTTGATGGAGAACTTAGTTTTCGAAAAGTATGAAGATGTTTTGTGTATAAATAGATATGCTGAGTTTCTTACAGACTTTTTTCAGTATTATTTAATTGTTAGACACAAGCAAGCATTATAACGAATGCAAATGTTTAGTAACAAAGAATTATAGCACACATACATACATACATACATACATACATATATATATATATATATATATATATATATATATATATATATATATATATATATATATATATATATATATATATATATATATATATATATATATATATATATATATATATATATATATATATATATATATATTAAACTTAGACTTTAATTAAATTGTCATCTTGCTCTTCTATGTTCTATTAGAAAAAACAAGCAATATGTTGATTACTAAATGTACTTTAGCTGAAATGCTCTTGTTCACTCGTCGAACTCCGCACCCGACTCCGCTAAAAGCAGGAACGTTTCACTAGAGAAGAAAATAGCCAGAAACTCGAAATTCTTACAAAGCAGAAAAACAGGATAAGTTTTAGAGGAATATCTATTGAAGGGATAAGGGGAGGAGTCGATACTTTATTAAAACATGATTATGATAGCTTCCTAAGGGCCACACCCTTGGCTAAGAGAGTTGTTGACCGCCGTGTAACAAAGCTTGTACTGTCCGCAGAAGTGAGAGGAATGTCTGTAAATGGTACCAATTTGTGTATGCAATATTTTTATCCGTACCTATTTGAAACTCTCATAACTTTTATTTTTGCTTAGGAGTAGGGCTTGAATTAACTTGGTGAAAATGTGGAAACTACCATGAAAGTGCCTAAAATTAGGAATTGATGAGCAGGACTGCATTGTCTGTAGTCAAGCCAAATTTAGCTTTGAAAGGCTTGCATTGTGTAAAGATTGTGAAATTCATTATCTCTAATGTAAAAGTCTTGGTTTGATTTCTCGTTAAAGGAGTGTCTCTCTCTCTCTCTCTCTCTCTCTCTCTCTCTCTCTCTCTCTCTCTCTCTCTCTCTCTCTCTCTCTCTCTCTCTCTCTCTCTCTCTCTCTCTCTCATATTGATAATACTAAAGAGAAATTGTCCTGTGACTTTATGGATAGATATAGGCTGCCTTACGTAGGATCCGAGTTCAAGCCTTATGAAGTGTGTGGTTAAAAATATCGTTTAGGCTTAGTCATTTAAAGTGAACAGAATCGATGTGTATCATATCCGAGGCCCTGTCAACGTACTAGAATTAATGAGCACATCAAATGACTTTGTTGTTGAAACCGTGGAAATGACGGTCGTGGTATCTGTCATATCCTATCCCCTGCCAAAAAATACACAGTGAAAAATGGCAGGTCCTTGATAGAAACATGCTTTTAGGCACAAGAATAGGTTTTGATATTTTAGTCCCGTAGCTTTGCGCTAACATGAAAACTATAGAAAATTACCATTTAGAGCTCATATGCAGCAAGAACCATATATTTTGCAATGCTTAAATGCAAAAATTAGATATATAAATAGTGACTAAATTCTTATAATTGAAATATTAATATTGTAGTATCCCATAACTTTAGGAGAGACAGAGTTAATTACTTCATCATGCCTGTAGTGATAAATGCCCTGGAATATACGACAAAAACGCATTCACCTTAAGGCAAGACCCTAAATGAGACTATCTTTACAGACTAGGCCTAATAGGCTCTGATACGTTACTGCTTTAGTGGTTGTAGATTAATGTTTACGCTTTTTCCTTGTTTTCACATAGCAGGATATTACTTTTTCTTAGCAGTGTAAGAGCATTTGAGGATGCTGTTCCACTGTTGCCCACCAATTTATTTCTTGAGAGGTGCAGGCCTGATGTAAATTATTCTTATCAAGGATCCCCATTTGTTTTCATGTGAAGGGTCAGTTTAGATATTTACTTTAATCAAAGATAGAGCTCTCGAAGATACCCACTATAACCAAAAACTTTTTCATGAGCATTGCATAGGCTCATTAAGATTCTGTTCCAGCACTTAACCCACATATCTGTTGGTGTTACCAGCTTGCTGACTTTTCGGGGAATACAGATTATACGAAAGACTCCTTCCTGAGTTCTCCTCTTCGTATTTTAATAGAGGTTTTGATGAAGAAAAGCATCATGGACTACCATGGCTAGGCGAAATTCACGAGTTAGGCAAAATCAAAGCACAGTGTCGGCCGTGATTCATCTAGTAGTGTATACTTGCTCACCTTGCTGAGTTGACAGGGACCACATACCATTTGGAGGGTGTCATTATCCCCTCCTTCATATTTATTAGTAAAAGTTCAAGTGAATAGTAGGTATCCAAACTCAACTGAGGAGTCATATTCAGGCTTATTGTTAAAGCTACTGCTCCACTATGGACACCCATGATCAATACTCCCCTTATTTCTTGCCCCCCCCCAAAAAAAAAAAAATGTAGAAATTTCTTTAAGGATCACCTCGAAATATCGAATTCTTGACGTTCTTAGTGTGAACAAAGTCTTATGAAGGTACTCTTCTATAATGAACTCCAAATCTCTAATGACGTTATCACTAGGTCTCTTTCGAGGGACGTCACTCTTTTCTGCCCCTCCCCCTGATAGAGGCTCAAGCAAGGGAGTACCTTACCTTTGGGGTCAAACTTGGGACTTACTGGGTGGGTGGGGGAACGTGTAACAGCATCGTTTCATCCCATGATAACAAAACATAAATATCTGTTGACTTCCACGAAGGTATCATGAATATATTAGGAATATATTAAGAAGCTTTGTGGCTGTTATTCACGTGATAAAGAGTGTACACATACATTTAGCATGTACTATCTTATTCGCTGTAATTTACACACATACATATATACATATTTTTTTTCTGGATTATGTTGTATTTGTACAGGAAACAGTAATTAAAGCTTGCAACATCATCAATACGTATAACGACAACAGCATATATCCTTTGCAGTATGCCATGTCTTGACAGTGCATAGAGTATGTATGGTATTCTCCAGTGGCTATCTCATGAACTTGCTTGAATTATTCAGTCTTTGATAAGACTACGGAAAATATACTTTATGCAGTCTATATTATTTCCTGACTGTTTGATATTCAAACACCGTTTTATGTTCCTATTTAATATGACCACATAAAAGGTGATTTGAATTATCCATACTCAATACGACCACGAAAGAATGTATTGAGTTAACCAATTGTGACTTGACCAAATAAATGACTAATTTTGATATGAAAACATTATAGATGGTATGAATTCCTCAGTTTCGTTATGACAGAGTAATAAAATGATTGGAAGTAACTACATTGTTATGACAGTATTAGAATATATTTGAATTGACCATCCTCGATACGACAACGTAAAAGGGGAACTATGTTCTCTACACCATTTAATGAAGATGTATATGCTGCTTTTTTAGTTCCTTCTTGCCCACAAGCAAGTGTTTAGGCTCTTTTCTTATCATGCTAATTTGTGCTTAAAGAGCACCTTATAAAGGAGTGGACTTGTTGATATATGTTGGTCATTCATCTGTTCTGGTGATTCATTTTGACAACTAGAATTTGTAAGCCTAAACTGAAGCACGAAAGATAGTATTTTTTTTTTTTATATTCATATATTTCACCCACTCTGTCCTGGCTTGTTGTAGATTTTGAAATATCAAAGCCCATTGTATGACTGAGAATGTCACCCACGGTAAACGCTTAGAGGGTCTCTTAGATTGATATTAACCTCTGTAGATGGCACTTTTGCATAGATTAGACATTGATGATGCTATCGTTCGTTCAACCTCTATATAGGTCGCCATATTGCATAAGTGAGGTAATATAATAAATGATGACCGACACCAGAAAATTTGACTGACGGTGTTTGCCCAGTCTCTCTAGAGGTCGCCAAATTGCAGAAATTCTTATGAAATTTGATTTTGCTAGCAACACCTGAGCCTTAGATGATGAGGAACTTGCTCAACTTCCACAAAGTTGACCAATACAATATTTATTGCTATGGTAGTGCTAAATAGCTCTCAAAGCAATAAAACGGCTCGAAGTTAAGACATTAACTTCCTCTGTGACTCTCTACCGCTCGGATTTAAACTAATAACAAGGAACTGAGATGTTCATTTTATGGGTCCGTTAGGTCTGCGGGAGTTTGAACATTTTGTCCCTCCAAGTACCTGCATGTCCATTACATTGTTTTTAAATGTCGATATGACTTTGAAAGGATAGGGGAGGGAGGGATAAATGGCTTGGTAGATAGATGTAGATGTTAATAGATTGATAGATTTATATAGATATTATGCATAGATATGTTTATAGAAAATTATATTGAAGATATAGAGATTGAAAGAGATGAGACGGAATATATATATATATATATATATATATATATATATATATATATATATATATATATATATATATATATATATATATATATATATATATATAGTAATGGATACAGATGACCTCCCCAGTTGTTGATGCTTACTCTACAGGAGATGAATAAGGATACGCTTTGATATATAGGCTAGTTACATATAGACGTGGAAAAATAGATATGAAGCTTGAATATATATATATATATATATATATATATATATATATATATATATATATATATATATATATATATATATATATATATATATATATATGGATTCTCTCTCTCTCTCTCTCTCTCTCTCTCTCTCTCTCTCTCTCTCTCTCTCTCTCTCTCTCTCTCTCTCTCTCTCTCTCTCTCTCTCTCTCTCTCTTTCTATATATATATATATATATATATATATATATATATATATATATATATATATATATATATATACGATAGAAGATAGATAAATAAATTAAATAGATAAATTTAGATATGTTGAGTTTGACGACAGTTGTTATATAAACACAGTAAACTGGGATATAGACTTGGACCTGTAATAACATCATCCCAATTGACAGTAACTAGAGCAACGACACCAACGACAAAACTACTGATAGCTACACCTTCTGCAGGGAGAGGTTTAGCTCAAGGGCATAAGGGCGAGCCTTACATTGAGGATAATGACAGCAGAAGTGGCATGAGGGAATAGAAGGCGGAGGACTGTGGCAGTGGTAGTAGTAGGAGGTGGAGGAGGAGGCTGGTGCCCTGGAGAGGAGGAAGACTCGTCTCTGGACTATGCCCAGAGAGAACATGACATTCTCTTCACCATAATTAACCCAGAGTGAGAAGCCATTTGCGTGTTCAGCTGCTACCGTCTTAATATATATAATTTTTTTTTTGTTTACCCATATTTTTTACAGTGAAATCATCCAGATAATCTCCACTGCTTATATAAAAAGCTGGATGTTATTTCCTTTATTTTAGTTATAGGATTGCAGAGATCTATAGAGATAAAATGTGGGCTGCATACTGTAACAAACAAAGAAAAATGTATAATCCTGTTTTAAGAAGCTCAACAAGAAACCAACTCCATTAGTCGTCATGTAAGCTTTGGCCCTTGTTTAAGTCACCATTATGTAATTCGTCAGCTTTTTGATTATGCCATTAAGAGAATGGTAACGAAAAGGTTGGAATGGCTCTAACGTCATATCATCAAAAACAAGAAGAGGTTCTCAGTACGAGCTTAGACTGTGATCAGGACAAAATTATAGATTAGAAAAATAATATGGGAAGCATGTGCATATGGTCGTAGAAATATATTCATTTAATAACTGTATTTATAAATGACATATTTCGTTTAGTTTTTTGGCTTAACGACTGTCAAATGTAATTTGGTTATTTACCTTGTAATATTGGCTTTGCATTTGTGTGGAGCTAATTTCTCCATTTATAGTCGCTATCTTTGCTTCTTTATGTATTGAAGTTTTATTGTCAAAGAAAATAATAATAATAAGAATAGAAAAGAATAATGATAAAAATTATTATGATAAAAATTCTTAATTTTAGATGTCAAAACCTCCCAT
>JAXCGZ010001993.1:110000-146290 GCA_037179515.1 Halocaridina rubra | reverse complement strand
ATTACCTAATTGTGCTTACGGGAGAGAGCCCAAAGCTCGTATCTTCCCGTCACCTCATCGGTTTCATTTTATACTTAGTGATACTTATCATACCTGTCCTTAAAACTATGGATTGAGATAGCATTAACTACCTCCTCGTTTAGTGAATTCCAGTTTTCAAATACTTTTACACTAAAAAAGTATTTCCTTACATCCTGCAAAGAAGTTTTCTTACGAAGCTTCAAACTATGACCTCTAGCTCTAGTGCTAGCCATATCAAAATATCGATCCCTATTCACTCTGTCATAGCCATGAAGGACTTTAAAAACTGTCACCATATGCCTCCTCATTCTTCTAACTTCAGGTTATGGTAACTTTAATTCACTCAGCCTCTTCTCATAACCGAGATTGCCTATTTCTGTCACCATTCTCGTGACATGTCTTTGAACTATTTACCAGCTAAACTATGTGCTTTTTCAAGTGTGGATTCCAAAATGGGGCTGGATATTTAAGCTTTGGCCCCACATAGATTCCATAAATATTTCTGAACATTTCCTTGTCTATGTGCCTGAAGGTTATCCTTACGTTTGCCAAGAAAGCAAATGCTTTCCTTACTATGCCATTTATATGCATTTCTAGAGTCAAATCTTCCAATATGTTCATTGTGGGGGGTTTTTGTGATGCTAGAGTGTTGTTAAGATTCTGTTTTACTAAGGGGACTCAAAGTACCGAGCTCGGTTAAGAGCTCACAGACAGGACAGATATTTGTATTTGAACACCCCATGTCTATTACCATTAGCCGGTTAAATGAAACTCAGAATTCAACTTTCTTTTAATTTTGGAAATGCAATGACATTAAAAGAATTGAATTAAATTTCTCAAATTAAATTTTATGAAATGCTGCCTCGAATCCCGGAGGTGGTGAGTATGATTTAGTCTCCCGGCACCACGGACGTATGCCAAGACTTTGGCCTCAACTCGATGATTACCTCTGTCACATAGGCAGAGTAGAATACAGGACACTGCAATTTCAGAAACAGAAATGACACACTGTTTATAATGGGAAACTGAAAGCATGATCACACATATAATGAGTTTCCAATGTCATTCTACTGGATGAATATATATTGGTTATTCACAGCTAACCAGAAATATTTATGCTACCATAATAGCATACAAAACCATTAATTCTTTACTGGTTTTAAAGAAAACAATATATTCACAATAAATGAAGAATAAGCAAGACAAATACAGTACTGTATGTATTCCTTAAATTGTGGGCAACCACAAAAGTTGCAATGCTTATTACTGATTAACAATTAATATGGTAATACTCTATTTAGGATAAAGGAAGAATCTACGAGATAAATACAGTATTCATTCACTTTTAGTTATCAAGAACTTTGCAATGAAAAAAAGGGTGCAAAACCACCTTTTGAGGTATTTGCAACTTATAACTCAAAACACTTTATCCCCAACATATGAAGAATTAGCAAGATAAATACGGTATGCATTCATTAAATTGTGGTTAACAAGAAATATTTGCAAAGCCAACTGGGAAAAATTACCTTTAAAATATTTGCAATTTTTTTTTTAGCAAATAGCTTTATTGACGAGTTTTTAACGTAAAACACTTTATTTACGATGATAGAAAGGGGTGAAATGAAATTAGAATTTATTAGGAAGAGAGATAGATTTTTACGGGCACATAACCAGTCTTCAGAGGATGAGATTTTCGTTTATCACATTCAGTGAAAAGAAACTTCTCAGCAATGTATATCAGCTGTAATTTACAGGTTAAGGAATTAACTTTGGCATGTGAGATTCCAGCTTGGTAATCTACAAAGTTTCGTGTGTATGGGAATGGAATCTGAGAATAGAAATCCATAAGATTTATCCAGTAACGAATGTAACTAATTCTCGAAAATAAACCAATTTGCTTGACCCACGAGCTTTACCATACACTATCCCTCACCTTGTTGTGCTAGATGAATTCCTGTGAAGATGCCACGTAATTAAGATTTGAAATAAACTTAGACTACCCAGGCGAGATGTTGCCTCTGGGCAGTCTCGGCGCCAAAAAAGAGCGTCTCCTTGTTCCTCCTCGTGAGGTCATCTGTAGGAGACATTTCTAGAGCAGTAATTGGCTCTGATATCATTTTAAGGACTATTTTAGTGGTGGTCCCTGGCAGGCAATTATAGCAGAGATGCAAGGGAGAGACAGTATTTTTAGGTGCAACAAGTGGAAGCAAATAAAATAAAACGAGAAATAATAATGAAAAGTTAGGTTACTGGATTTAATCTCTCTTAATTTTCTTGGCTCGTAGCAGACAGAAAAATAGGAGCAGCCTTTATATTGGGGCTATACTTCTACACGTACAAGAAGAGTAAATAAGGTATTTAAAATTAGCTATAAGCTAAAATACAAATTGCAAATAATCATAATCTGCGAAAGTCAAGAAGTGGGAATTAATTTTTTTAGTTAGAAAATAACAGTTATGTTAAAGGGAATTATTTGATAAGGCATCTAACAGCCTCTGTTGACATTGAGCGAAACACTCTGTCACATTCATTCCAAGATCTCTCTCATTCTCTGTCTCTTAAAGTTATGCTTCTGCTATTGAGTATTTAAGCATGGGCCTTCTTGCACTTGTACCCATTCTCATTACCTTACATTTTGAAGTATTGAATTACCTTAGCCACTTTTCTGACCATTCATGGAGAATATTTAGATCTTCCTGAACCTCTCTACCATTGTTCTCGTTTCTTTCATTCTTCACAATCTTTGCATCATCTACAAACATATTCATCAATGAATTTACTCTGGCAGGTCATTTATACATACAAGGAACAAAAGTGGCCCAAAAATGAAACCCTGTGGAGACCAACTACTAACCCTTCTCCATTCAGATGATGAGTGTCTTACTCGAACCCTCTGTGTGATTACCTAATTGTGTTTACGGGAAAGAACTCAAAGCTCGTATCTTCCCGTCTCCTCATCGGTTCCATTTTCTACTTAGTGATACTTATCATACTTGTCCTTAAAAATATGGATTGAGATAGCATTAACTACCTCCTCGCTTAGCCAATTCCAGTTATCAACTACTCTTACATTGAAAAAGTATTTCCTTACATCTTGCAAAGAAGTTTTCTGGACCTCTAGTTCTAGAGCCAGCCATATTAAAATATCGATCCCTATCCACTCTATCATAACCATAAAGAAATTTAAAGACTGTCAACATATCCCCAACTCAATCTTCTAGCTTCGAGTGATGGTAAGTCTAATTCCCTCAGCCTCTCATCATAACTGAGATTACGTATTTCTGGCACTAGTTTCTTGGCATGTCTGAACTTTTTCAAGGTTAGCTTAGTGCTTTTGCAAGTGCGGATTCCAAAAGGAGGCTGCATATTCAAGTTTGGGCCTCACATAGATTGCATAAATATTTGTGTGTGAGTCTATATGAGTGTATATATACTATAGTTGCAGCCCCCCATGCAAAGGGGTGGCCGAGTCAAAGCGCACATATTCACCAGTAGCCAAAGCATCTCGATCACTCCTCTTATATAAATTCCTACGGTATATTATAAACATTAACTTTCATCATTTTCGTACTGTACCAATGTGCATTTAGGTATTAAATCCATTTTTTTAAATTTTATATTATTTTATCTTCTTTTTTTTTAGTCATGATTAGTTTCAGCATGTGCTCGGCATACACACATTTAGACGCACATATTAATTTTATCTTTTCATGACATCCTGTTTATGTATTTGCTTTCTCTCTCTCTCTCTCTCTCTCTCTCTCTCTCTCTCTCTCTCTCTCTCTCTCTCTCTCTCATACACTCACACACACACACACACACACACACACACACACACACACACACACACACACACAGGTGTAATTCATGCCAGAGAGAAATGGTTCGATAATGGATGTAAAAGAGCTAAGGAGTGGAGAGACAAATGCTGGAAAAGGTATAGGAGGAGAAAAAACATAAATGCCTTGCAAGCCTACAAAAGAGCAAGAAATGACTACCTAAGTAAAAGGAGAGAGGCAGAGAGAGATTATGAGAGGGACATCACCAGGAAGGCTAAAGAAAATCCCAAGCTTTTCCACAGCTTTATCAGAGGAAAACTGAAGGTAAAAGAACAGGTTTTAAGGCTAAAGAGAGCGGATGGAAGCATCACTGAGACGGACGAAGAGATCTGCAAAGAATTGAACAAGGAGTTTCAGTCAGTATTTACAGTAGAAAATACCCCACCCCCTCAGATTGCAGTGATAGAAGCTCAAGGGCCGGTATTAGAGAACATCAACCTTACAGCCACAGAGGTATGCAAAGCGCTGATGGATTTAGATGTTCATAAAGCTACAGGTCCTGATGACATATCCCCTCATGTGCTTAAAAAATGCGCAAACACACTATCAGTGGCACTAAGTATCATATTTAAGGAGTCACTGGAGTCGGGGGAGATTCCAAGATGCTGGAAACAAGCAAATGTGATACCTATCTTCAAAAAGGGAAGGAGGGATACGGCTCTGAACTATAGACCAGCTTCCTTGACCAGCATAGTTTGCAAAGTTATGGAGAAACTACTAAGGAAACATATCTCTCTTCACTTGGAATCCTTCAACTTTTTGTCAGTGAGGAAACATGGCTTCAGAGAAGGTAGATCAACAGTAACAAACTTATTAGAATTTTATGATGAGGTAAGCCAAATCTTACAGGAAAGAGAGGGCTGGGCAGATTGCATATTCCTAGACTTCCAGAAAGCGTTTGACACTGTTCCACATGGGAGATGTATTAGGAAGCTGCACTCAATGGCTAGAATAGGTGGAAATGTTTTGGAATGGATAAAAACTTACTTAGAAGGAAGGGAACAGAGGGTTAGAGTAAGACACTCAGTGTCTGAATGGAGAAGAGTTAGTAGTGGAGTTCCACAGGGTTCAGTTTTGGGGCCACTTTTGTTCCTTGTATATGTAAATGACCTACCAGAGTTTGTAAATTCATTCATGAATATGCTTGCAGATGATGCAAAGATTGTGAAGAAAGTAAAAAACGAGAACAATGGTAGAGAACTTCAGGAGGATCTAAATAATCTGCATGAGTGGTCAGAAAAGTGGCTAATGAAATTCAATACTTCAAAATGTAAGGTAATGAGAATGGGTACAAGTGCAAGAAGGCCCAAGCTTGACTACTCGGTGGCTGGAGTACAGCTTCAAGAGACAGAAAATGAGAGAGATCTAGGAGTAAACATACTGGCACATTTGTCTCCAGAAATACATATAAATGGCGTAGTAAGGGCAGCATGTGCATTCTTATCAAATGTAAGGGTAGCCTTCAGGCACATGGACAAGGAAATGTTCAGAAATATTTATGTAACCTATGTGAGGCCAAAACTCGAATATGCAGCCCCCTTTTGGAATCCGCACTTGAAAAAGCACATAGCTAAGCTTGAAAAAGTTCAAAGACATGCCACGAAACTGGTGCCAGAAATACGTAATCTCAGTTATGATGAGAGGCTGAGGGAATTAGACTTGCCATCACTCGAAGCTAGAAGAGTAAGGGGGGATATGGTGACAGTCTTTAAATTCCTTCATGGTTATGATAGAGTGGATAGGGATCGATATTTCGATATGGCAGGCTCTAGAACTAGAGGTCATAGTTTGAAGCTTCGTAAGAAAACTTTTTTGCAGGATGTAAGGAAATACTTTTTCAGTGTAAGAGTAGTTGATAATTGGAATTGGCTAAGCGAGGAGGTAGTTAATGCTATCTCAATCCATAGTTTTAAGGACAGGTACGATAAGTATCACTAAGTCTAAAATGGAACCGATCAAGTGACGGGAAGATACGAGCTTTGGGCTCTTTCCCGTAAACACAATTAGGTAATCACAATTAGGTAATCACTGGAGTCACTGGAGTCGGGGGAGATTCCAAGATGCTGGAAACAAGCATATGTGATACCTATCTTCAAAAAGGGAAGGAGGGATACGGCTCTGAACTATAGACCAGTTTCCTTGACCAGCATAGTTTGCAAAGTTATGGAGAAACTACTAAGGAAACATATCTCTCTTCACTTGGAATCCTTCAACTTTTTGTCAGTGAGGCAACATGGCTTCAGAGAAGGTAGATCAACAGTAACAAACTTATTAGAATTTTATGATGAGGTAAGCCAAATCTTACAGGAAAGAGAGGGCTGGGCAGATTGCATATTCCTAGACTTCCAGAAAGCGCTTGACACTGTTCCACATGGGAGACTTATTAGGAAGCTGCAATCAATGGCTAGAATAGGTGGAATTGTTTTGGAATGGATAAAAACTTACTTAGAAGGAAGGGAACAGAGGGTTAGAGTAAGACACTCAGTGTCTGAATGGAGAAGAGTTAGTAGTGGAGTTCCACAGGGTTCAGTTTTAGGGCCACTTTTGTTCCTTGTATATGTAAATGACCTACCAGAGTCTGTAAATTCATTCATGAATATGTTTGCAGATGATGCAAAGATTGTGAAGAAAGTAAAATACGAGAACAATGGTAGAGAACTTCAGGAGGATCTAAATAATCTGCATGAGTGGTCAGAAAAGTGGCTAATGAAATTCAATACTTCAAAATGTAAGGTAATGAGAATGGGTACAAGTGCAAGAAGGCCCAAGCTTGACTACTCGGTGGCTGGAGTACAACTTCAAGAGACAGAAAATGAGAGAGATCTAGGAGTAAACATACTGGCACATTTGTCTCCAGAAATACATATAAATGGCATAGTAAGGGCAGCATATGCATTCTTATCAAATGTAAGGGTAGCCTTCAGGCACATGGACAAGGAAATGTTCAGAAATATTTATGTAACCTATGTGAGGCCAAAACTCGAATATGCAGCCCCCTTTTGGAATCCGCACTTGAAAAAGCACATAGGTAAGCTTGAAAAAGTTCAAAGACATGCCACGAAACTGGTGCCAGAAATACGCAATCTCAGTTATGATGAGAGGCTGAGGGAATTAGACTTACCATCACTCGAAGCTAGAAGAGTGAGGGGGAATATGGTGACAGTCTTTAAATTCCTTCATGGTTATGATAGAGTGGATAGGGATCGATATTTTGATATGGCTGGCTCTAGAACTAGAGGTCATAGTTTGAAGCCTCGTAAAAAAACTTCTTCGCAGGATGTAAGGAAATACTTTTTCAGTGTATGAGTAGTTGATAATTGGAATTCGCTAAGCGAGGAGGTAGTTAATGCTATCTCAATCCATAGTTTTAAGGACAGGTATGATAAGTATCACTAAGTATAAAATGGAACCGATGAGGAGACGGGAAGATACGAGCTGTGGGCTCTTTCCCGAAAACACAGTTAGGTAATCACAATTAGGTAATCACACACAAGTGTTCATTAGACGATACAGAACACAGGAAGAGATGGGAAAGATCAAAAACTTGTTGCAAGAGGCAAGAAGGTTAAATGAGGAAAGAAATGAAGAAGAGAAGAAAAATTTTCATTTGAGAGTTCTTCCAGACAAAGGGGAGATAAAGAAGATAATGACAGAAGATCAGGGGATGGGGCATCATTAAGATTGTTATACACAAATGCTGATGGATTAGCTGGTAAGGCAGTAGAATTAAAAGATAGAATTCAGAACAGTAAGGCAGATATAGTAGCAATTACAGAGACTAAATTGAGTGAGGACATAAACAGTGTCGCAGATTTTTCTAAGGGCTTCAAAATATTAAGGGTTGAAAGATCTGAGAGGACTGGTGGAGGGATAGCACTGCTCATAAGTGAAAAGATTGAAGTTGAAGAAATAAACTTGGCTATAGAAAGTGAGTTCAATGAATTTCTTGTTGCTCGCATAAATACTGGGTAAGAGAGCATTATAATTAATGTTGTATGTAACCCACCAAGGAACCAGAATAGGCTAGAAGTTTATGAGGAATGTCATATAGGTACTATTGAAGTCATAAACTCAGTTGTTAACATGGCACAGGAGAAAAAATGTAGGATTTTGATTATGGGAGATTTTAATCATAAAGAGATAGATTGGATAAATCTTGACCCACACAGCGGTGAGGACTCATTCGGGGCAAAATTCCTAGATTGCGTACAAGGGAATTTCCTACACCAACATGTAATGGAACCAACAAGGGCCAGGGGTGGGGATAAGCCATCACTACTTGACCTAGTGTTCACAGATAATGTGTTGGATATTGAAAATATTGAGTATGAACCACCAATTGGAAAGAGTGACCACTGTGTGTTGTTGATGGAGTATATCATTGAAGATATTCTTCCTGAGAGTAGAGGCACTGAAGACATGAGGAGGAACTATCCGAAAGGAGATTACATCAAAATGAATGAGCTTTTTGCAGTTATTGACTGGAGAACCTTATTTTACAACAAATCTGTACAAGACATGTATGACATACTTTGTGAGAAATATGGAAAGATGGGAGATTGCTGCATACCTTTCACTAAAGTAGGTGTAATTGATGCCAAAGAGAAATGGTTCGATAATGAGTGTAAAAGAGCTAAGGAGTGGAGAGACAAATGCTGGAAAAGGCATAGGAGGAGAAACAACATAAATGCCTGGCAAACCTACAAAAGAGCAAGAAATGACTACCTAAGTAAAAGAAGAGAGGCAGAGAGAGACTATGAGAGGGACATCACCAGGAAGGCTAAAGAAAATATCAAGCTTTTCCACAGCTTTATCAGAGAAAGGTTGAAGGTAAAAGAACAGGTTTTAAGGCTTAAGAGAGAGGATGGAAGCATCGCTGAGACGGATGAAGAGATCTACAAAGAATTGAACAAGGAGTTTCAGTCAGTATTTACAGTAAAAAATACCCCCACCCCTTCAGATTGCAGTGATAGAAGTTCAAGGGCCGGTATTAGAGAATATTAACCTTACAGCCACAGAGGTTTGCAAGGTGCTGATGGATTTAGATGTTCATAAAGCTACAGGTCCTGATGACATATCCCCTCATGTACTTAGGAAATGCGCAAACTCAGTATCAGTGGCACTAAGTATCATATTTAAAAAGTCACTGGAGTCAGGGGAGATTCCAAGATGCTGGAAACAAGCAAACGTGATACCTATCTTCAAAAACAGAAGGAGGGATACGGCTCTGAACTATAGACCAGTTTCCTTGACCAGCATAGTTTGCAAAGTTATGGAGAAACTACTAAGGAAACATATCTCTCTTCACTTGGAATCCTTCAACTTTTTATCAGTGAAGAAACATGGCTTCAGAGAAGGTAGATCAACATTAATAAACTTATTAGAATTTTATGATGAGGTAAGCCAAATTTTACAGGAAAGAGAGGGCTGGGCAGATTGCATATTCCTAGACTTCCAGAAAGTGTTTGACACTGTTCCACATGGGAGACTTATTAGGAAGGTGCACGCAATGGCTAGAATAGATGGAAATGTCTTGGAATGGATAAAAACTTACTTAGAAGGAAGGGAACAGAGGGTTAGAGTAAGACACTCAGTGTCTAAATGGAGAAGAGTTAGTAGTGGAGTTCCACAGGGTTCAGTTTTAGGGCCACTTTTGTTCTTTGTATATGTAAATGACCTACCAGAGTCTGTAAATTCATTCATGATTATGTTTGCAGATAATGCAAAGATTGTGAAGAAAGTAAAAAACGAGAACAATGGTAGAGAACTTCAGGAAGATCTAAATAGTCTGCATGAGTGGTCAGAAAAGTGGCTAATGAAATTCAATACTTCAAAATGTAAGGTAATGAGAATGGGTACAAGTGCAAGAAGGCCCAAGCTTGACTACTCGGTGGCTGGAGTACAACTTCAAGAGACAGAAAATGAGAGAGATCTAGGAGTAAACATACTGGCACATTTGTCTCCAGAAATACATATAAATGACATAGTAAGGGCAGCATATGCATTCTTATCAAATGTAAGGGTAGCCTTCAGGCACATGGACAAGGAAATGTTCAGAAATATTTATGTAACCTATGTGAGGCTAAAACTCGAATATGCAGCTCTCTTTTGGAATCCACACTTGAAAAAGCATATACCTAAGCTTGAAAAAGTTCAAAGACATGCCACGAAACTGGTGCCAGAAATACGCAATCTCAGTTATGATGTGAGGCTGAGGGAATTAGACTTACCATCACTCGAAGCTAGAAGATTGAGGGGGATATGGTGACAGTCTTTAAATTCCTTCATGGTTATGATAGAGTGGATAGGGATCGATATTTTGATATGGCAGGCTCTAAAGCTAGAGGTCATAGTTTGAAGCTTCGTAAGAAAACTTCTTTGCAGGATGTAAGGAAATACTTTTTCAGTGTAAGAGTAGTTGATAATTGGAATTGGCTAAGCGAGGAGGTACTTAATGCTTTCTCAATCCATAGTTTTGAGGACAGGTATGATAAGTATCACTAAGTATAAAATGGAACCGATGAGGAGACGGGAAGATACGAGCTTTGGGCTCTTTCCCGTAAACACAATCAGGTAATCACAATTAAGTAATCACACACACACACACATACACACACACACACACACACACACACCCTCTTTCTTTCTTTCTCTCCTTCTCTCTCTTAGTAAGAGTATGTGAGTCAAAAGATTCTTGTAAAACCTCAGAAGTAAATATCATATTCTCTCTCTCTCTCTCTCTCTCTCTCTCTCTCTCTCTCTCTCTCTCTCTCTCTCTCTCTCTCTCTCTCTCTCTCTCTCTCTCTATCTATCTATCTATCTATCTATCTATCTATCTATCTATCTATCTATCTATCTATCTATCTATCTATCTATCTATCTATCTCAGTTTCAATATCAGTAGCTAATATTTATGTGCAAGGTGTGTGAGCATTTATGTATCTCTATATCGAGAGAGAGAGAGAGAGAGAGAGAGAGAGAGAGAGAGAGAGAGAGAGAGAGAGAGAGAGAGAGAGAGAGAGGATGGATGATGAAAGTCTGCTGAAAAAGGTGATGAATGCGAGAGTTGATGAAAGAAATGCTAGAGGGAGGCCTAGGTTTGAGTGGATGGATGGAGTAAGGAGAGCCTTGAATGATAGGAGGATTGATGTGAGGGAAGCAAGCGAGCGTGCTAGGAATAGGAATGAGTGGCGAGTGATTGTGACCCAGCTCTGATGGGCATCTGCTGTTACCACGGGACTGCATCTTACAGAGGTAGCCTTGTGGTAGGGGCAGTAGGGGAGTTGGCAGTTGTGCAGCGACAGAGGTTGTGGAAAAACCGGGAGGATGGGCTGTGGCACTCCAGCAGTGCCATCTGAACGGTCGCTAGCTCCCTCGTCATTGCCCATAGAGCAAAGTAATCTTTTATTGTTTCCTTTTTTTTTATGTCGGCTACCCCCCAATTAAAAGGGGAAACTGCCAAGGTATATATATATATATATATATATATATATATATATATATATATATATATATATATATATATATATATATATATATATATATATATATAGTAAGGAAGACCATCAGTGAAACAAAACTTATAAAACAATGCTATATTTCGGATCCTAACTGGATCCCTTCTCAAGCACAACGCTTGTTGTGCTTGAGAAGGGATCCAGTTAGGATCCAAAATATAGCATTATTTTATGTTATGTTTCACTGATGGGCTTCCTTACTATTTAGTGCTATATGCTAACAGTTTGTACTTATATATATATATATATATATATATATATATATATATATATATATATATATATATATATATATATATATATATATATATATATATATATATATATATAGTGTGTGTGTGTGTGTGTGTGTGTGTGTGTGTGTGATTACCTAATTGTGATTACCTAATTGTGTTTACGGGAAAGAGCCCAAAGCTCGTATCTTCCCGTCTCCTGATCGGTTCCATTTTAGACTTAGTGATACTTATCGTACCTGTCCTTAAAACTATGGATTGAGATAGCATTAACTACCTCCTCGCTTAGCCAATTCCAATTATCAACTACTCTTACACTGAAAAAGTATTTCCTTACATCCTGCAAAGAAGTTTTCTTACGAAGCTTCAAACTATGACCTCTAGTTCTAGAGCCTGCCATATCGAAATATCGATCCCTATCCACTCTATCATAACCATGAAGGAATTTAAAGACTGTCACCATATCCCCCCTTACTCTTCTAGCTTCGAGTGATGGCAAGTCTAATTCCCTCAGCCTCTCATCATAACTGAGATTGCGTATTTCTGGCACCAGTTTCGTGGCATGTCTTTGAACTTTTTCAAGCTTAGCTATGTGCTTTTTCAAGTGCGGATTCCAAAAGGGGGCTGCATATTCGAGTTTTGGCTTCACATAGGTTACATAAATATTTCTGAACATTTCCTTGTCCATGTGCCTGAAGGCTACCCTTACATTTGATAAGAATGCATATGCTGCCCTTACTACGCCATTTATATGTATTTCTGGAGACAAATGTGCCAGTATGTTTACTCCTAGATCTCTCTCATTTTCTGTCTCTTGAAGCTGTACTCCAGCCACCGAGTAGTCAAGCTTGGGCCTTCTTGCACTTGTACCCATTCTCATTACCTTACATTTTGAGGTATTGAATTTCATTAGCCACTTTTCTGACCACTCATGCAGATTATTTAGATCCTCCTGAAGTTCTCTACCATTGTTCTCGTTTTTTACTTTCTTCACAATCTTTGCATCATCTGCAAACATATTCATGAATGAATTTACAGACTCTGGTAGGTCATATACATATACAAGGAACAAAAGTGGCCCCAAAACTGAACCCTGTGGAACTCCACTACTAACTCTTCTCCATTCAGACACTGAGTGTCTTACTCTAACCCTCTGTTCCCTTCCTTCTAAGTAAGTTTTTATCCATTCCAAAACATTTCCACCTATTCTAGCCATTGAGTGCAGCTTCCTAATAAGTCTCCCATGTGGAACAGTGTCAAACACTTTCTGGAAGTCTAGGAATATGCAATCTGCCCAGCCCTCTCTTTCCTGTAAAATTTGGCTTACCTCATCATAAAATTCTAATAAGTTTGTTACTGTTGATCTACCTTCTCTGAAGCCATGTTGCCTCACTGACAAAAAGTTGAAGGATTCCAAGTGAAGAGAGATATGTTTCCTTAGTAGTTTCTCCATAACTTTGCAAACTATGCTGGTCAAGGAAACTGGTCTATAGTTCAGAGCCGTATCCCTCCTTCCCTTTTTGAAGATAGGTATCACATTTGCTTGTTTCCAGCATCTTGGAATCTCCCCCGACTCCAGTGACTCCTTAAATATGATACTTAGTGCCACTGATATTGTGTTTGCGCATTTTTTAAGCACATGAGGGGATATGTCATCAGGACCTGTAGCTTTATGAACATCTAAATCCATCAGCGCTTTGCATACCTCTGTGGCTGTAAGGTTGATGTTCTCTAATACCGGCCCTTGAGCTTCTATCACTGCAATCTGAGGGGGTGGGGTATTTTCTACTGTAAATACTGACTGAAACTCCTTGTTCAATTCTTTGCAGATCTCTCCGTCCGTCTCAGTGATGCTTCCATCCGCTCTCTTTAGCCTTAAAACCTGTTCTTTTACCTTCAGTTTTCCTCTGATAAAGCTGTGGAAAAGCTTGATATTTTCTTTAGCCTTCCTGGTGATGTCCCTCTCATAATCTCTCTCTGCCTCTCTCCTTTTACTTAGGTAGTCATTTCTTGCTCTTTTGTAGGCTTGCCAGGCATTTATGTTTTTTCTCCTCCTATACCTTTTCCAGCATTTGTCTCTCCACTCCTTAGCTCTTTTACACCCATTATCGAACCATTTCTCTCTGGCATGAATTACACCTACTTTTGTGACAGGTATGCAGCAATCTACTATCTTCCCATATTTCTCACAAAAGATGTCATACATTTCTTGTACAGATTTGTTGTAAAATAAGGTTCTCCAGTCAATAACTGCAAAAAGCTCATTCATTTTGATGTAATCTCCTTTCGGATAGTTCCTCCTCATGTCCTCAGTGCCTCTACTCTCAGGAAGAATATCTTCAATGATATACTCCATCAACAACACACAGTGGTCACTCTTTCCAATTGGTGGTTCATACTCAATATTTTCAATATCCAACACATTATCTGTGAACACTAGATCAAGTAGTGATGGCTCATCCCCACCCCTGGCTCTTGTTGGTTCCATTACATGTTGGTGTAGGAAATTCCCTTGTACGCAATCTAGGAATCTTGCCCCGAATGAGTCCTCACCACTGTGTGGGTCAAGATTTATCCAATCTATCTCTTTATGATTAAAGTCTCCCATAATCAAAATCCTACATTTTTTCTCCCGTGCCATGTTAACAACTGAGTTTATGACTTCAATAGTACCTATATGACTTTCCTCATAAATTTCAAGCCTATTTTGGTTCCTTGGTGGGTTGTATACAACAGTTATTATAATGCTCTCTGACCCAGTATTTATGCGAGCAACAAGAAATTCCCTGAACTCACTTTCTATAGCCAAGTTTATTTCTTCAACTTGAATCCTCTCACTTATGAGCAGTGCTATCCCTCCACCAGTCCTCTCAGATCTTTCAACCCTTAGTATTCTGAAGCCCTTAGGAAAAACTGTGACACTGTTTATGTCCTCACTCAACTTAGTCTCTGTAATTGCTACTATATCTGCCTTACTGTTGTGAATCCTATCTTTTAATTCTACTGCCTGTGTGTGTGTGTGTGTGTGTGTGTGTGTGATTACCTAATTGTGATTACCTAATTGTGTTTACGGGAAAGAGCCCAAAGCTCGTATCTTCCCGTCTCCTCATCGGTTCCATTTTATACTTAGTGATACTTATCATACCTGTCCTTAAAACTATGGATTGAGATAGCATTAACTACCTCCTCGCTCAGCCAATTCCAATTATCAACTACTCTTACACTGAAAAAGTATTTTCTTACATCCTGCAAAGAAGTTTTCTTACGAAGCTTCAAACTATGACCTCTAGTTCTAGAGCCAGCCATATCAAAATATCGATCCCTATCCACTCTATCATAACCATGAAGAAATTTAAAGACTGTCACCATATCCCCCCTTACTCTTCTAGCTTCGAGTGATGGTAAGTCTAATTCCCTCAGCCTCTCATCATAACTGAGATTGCGTATTTCTGGCACCAGTTTCGTGGCATGTCTTTGAACTTTTTCAAGCTTAGCTATGTGCTTTTTCAAGCGCGGATTCCAAAAGAGGGCTGCATATTCGAGTTTTGGCCTCACATAGGTTACATAAATATTTCTGAATATTTGATGATCCCTATCTTTATGTTGATGAAATTAGGATGATGATGATGATGACAATTATTATTATTATTATTATTATTATTATTATTATTATTATTATTATTATTATTATTATTATTATTATTATTTATTATTATTATTATTATTATTATTATTATTATTACTATTATTATTATTATTATTATTATTATTATTATTATTATTACAACTACTACTACTACTACTACTGCTGCTGCTGCTGCTGCTGCTGCTGCTGCTGTTGCTGCTGCTGCTATTACTACCACTACTACTTCTTCTGCTTCTGCTGTTACTATGAGACGCAAATAATCAGTATCCATAATCAGTTAGATAAATCCTTTTTATAGTGTCATGAATAAATGTCAAAGCATTTCCTTCACATGAATAAGAGAGTATTACATCATGTCTTTTATACGTTATAGAACAATTTTATATATTTTATTCCCAAAGGCTTTAAAAGGGGGATTTTTTTTTAAATCTTCTATTTACATAAGCAAGATATTGGTATCATAAAATACAAAAGATATACAAATAGTTATCACATAAAAATACTTTAATTTCGTTCAATATATTCTAATACTCTATTATTTGTAATGTCATTTCTATTTACTTAGTTCTGTATTAATAGTTCCATTAAGAGATTTCGTATTTTTTTAATTGTCTTTTCATAATGAAATTTTATTTACAATACAAATTGCCCTGTGATAACTTTTTTCACTTAAAAGGCATTAAAAATGCTTTTAAGAGAGACGGAAAAATTTCATTGTTATCGGAAAGAAAGTAGGCGTTTTCTTTTAAGCTCATTTCGAGAAGACACAATCTTTTATTCTCACTGTGTTTACTTCATGACTAAATATGGATTTTCGGCCTTCGGTAATTGCAGACACTCGACCTCCTCGTAAATGACTTCTTCTCGTGAGCAGAGAGATGGAGGAACGTGAATGAATAGATTAGGGTCTGGAGTGTTAAAGAGACGGTCCCCTATATACTTGTTACTGGATGTAGATATGTGGTCACTGAACGTTGCGTATGAGCCAAATGAAGACGATGTTTGACTTGAATCTTGTCGAACCAGATCAGGTCTTTGAGGAATAACAGAAGTATTTTCTTCAATCTCGTCTGCGTGCCTCTCTCGAGAGAGTAAATCAGAAAGTAATAATGTTGATGACAACTGCATGGGATTTTTAGACCTCTTCCACATAACTGCAGTCCCAACAATAATGCCAGATATCAAACCGACTCCCGCCATTATAATAATCCAGTACCATTCCATGCCCTTAAATTCTTCTACGTTGGGATCGTCTGGAGGTGGACCAGGGCTGGAACTGATTGGCCGTATTTTTACTGAAGTCTTAACAGGCCATGCTGAAAACAGTGGCACCAATGTTTGATTGCCCTTGCTGACCAAATCAAGATGAATGAGCTTTCTGTCTGACAATGTGACATTATCTAGAATAACCCTAGCATCACCACGAAGAACCAGGCAGTTCCGAGCACCCTGCTTAATCAGCACGTCAGTAACAGTAAGGTGCCCACCATTTTCAACAATTATAGTTTCAGTTCCTATTTCGTCAATGATGACGTTATTCATGGTCAATTGGCTGCCTTTTATTCTCAGTTTTCCTTTCAGAATTTGTCTTATGTTCGTCTTATTTATTGAGTGTTTGAGAGTCTCGTCATATGCCCAACCACTCATCTTCGTTGATTTGAAAAGGATAATTCCAGGCTTGTAAATTTCATGAAGTGTAACTTCATTTACACTGAGGTGCTCAAGAACTGTCAAGTTACCTAGTCTTTGCACCGTACTTCCAGTCATGGATACAATGTTTCCCACAGCAGAGAGCTCACGTATCTTTGATCCTTTCATTTCCAACTTGTGGAATTTTCCCATCAGTTCCTCTACGTCACTATACTGTAAGGATGTCACTCCGAACGCACCACTGATATTGTGTACATATGATTGCCGAACAGATACATTTCCAACACAGTTGCTTTGACTGGTAACAGAATCTTCTATGGACCTGCCATTGCTATCCATAAGGCCTTTTATCACCCCACTGATTATGTCAGGTGAAGGTAAATTATCAGGAGACTTTTCTTTTGCTTCCCGAGGTCCTTCTTCGAGAGCATCACTGGCTTTTCTTTCTTGAATGCCGGGCAGAATACTGTTATTTCCAAGGAGTGTCACATTTCTAGATGTCCAAACTTCAAGATTAACCTCGCATGACGAGCGTCCTCTCAGGGATGCAGCTGATACTAGCTTCACTTCTCTTATGCCCGCAACAACATTATCTAATTCCACCTCCTGGAAGAAATATGATGCATTGGTATTAAAAAGCATAAACTGTTGTAACTTTTATAAAATAATATTAAAAGATTTATCTATGACTCGTAGTCTTCATTCTAGTTTAATATACTCTCTCATCAAATCTGTTTTTCTGTTCTCTAGTTAAGTAGAAATAAAATACTAATAAAATTGGATAATGACCTTATAGATAGATAGATAGATAGATAGATAGATAGATAGATAGATAGATAGATAGATAGATAGATAGATAGATAGATAGATAGATAGATAGATAGATAGATAGAAAATTTCCTAAACTATTTATCACTTGAATATATATATATGAAAATAAAGGTTTTTACCTGTTCATTCTCATTAAATGTGCATTCCAACAGGTTCTCCTTTCTCTTACAAAAATTATTGGGCGCCGCTACGTGAATAACAGATGACTGAACAAAAATTTCTTGTGAAGTAACGAAGAAGAAGAAGAATTTACACCACACACTGCTTGTTTTCATTCTCCTGCCTAGATGCATGTTTCATTCCAGAGTGTGATTATCGGTTTATATGTTTATATTATATGTAATAGTGTTTTTAAGTTAGTATATATTATTTTTTTACAATATGTTTTCGTAACACCGCTGTCGATACTTCGTATACATATCTAAATAGTTTGAAAGTGGATTTTTTCTATTTTTTCCAAAATTAATGCACCGATGGTTCTTTTTTTTCTTCTTCTTTTTCTTTGGAGTAATTTCGTTAAATCGTCAAGTCTAATCAGGTCTGTGTTTGTAAAAAAAACCTGCAGATGAAACTTTTCATTATCTCCATAAATATTTAGTATTTTTCACATTTTGCAAACAACTTTTGAGGTGTAGTTGAACTGGATTTCTTTCATATCCTATCACCATATTGTAAAACCTTACAGCAAGATTTTAATATTCTAGCTCGCCACTCAGCTATACACACCAACCTTTACTTATAAATGTCTGACAATACAATCCTGTCTTCTAATCAAGTTTTATGCTACACCACAGACTGAACTTCATATTTAAAACATTTTATAACTATTACCACAATGAAGAATTTTTCACACTACAGAAAATTGTACAGGATTTTACAGAGACAGGGTCCACAAAATAATATTACAAGCTTGCCTTCTGGTCAGCTTAAACCAACTATAATGGTTGTAGACTGTATTTACAATACCATCAAGATATTGTCACCATTAACTGTTATCAATACTACAAAAAATGGCACTCGATTCTGGAGAGACAAGGTCAGTGGAGCAGACCATAAATGCTTGCCGAATTCTAGTCCAGTTCAACTAACTGTATGCATTGTAGATTGCAATTATCATCAAAATATTGTCACAATAAATGGTATTTCAATCCACGATATATGACCCATAGTTCTGCAGAACCAGGTCAGCGGTCAGCCTGCGAAATCTCACCCTTACAGAAGTGAATTACTGTTGTTCCATCCCGTATTGGAGACAGTGAATTCGGGACAACACCAGATTTCTTCAACGGATGTAAGTACATGACGCGAATTTTGTGGATGACATGCTGAAATGACGCAAATCCTTTCGTTATGATTCATGTTAACTAGTTTGTTTCTTTGCCAATTATTCATATTAAAAGAAAAAATAGTTCAAACTGATGTCAAGTTTACCAGTAAACCAATGAAGTGACTTCGAAATCTCTTTAACTTTTGTTGTTAATCAGAATTTTTTTTTTCTTTAAGGCCCGCTTTCTTAAACAGTGTAAACCTAGGATATCATATTGTTAGTTAGCTAGACACACACAAATGGATTTCATAAACGCATCTGATCCCGTACGGGATCCTAGCCATACACAGATCCGCATCAGATGCGTTTATGAAATCCATTTGTGTGTGTCTAGCTAGCTAACAATATGGTATCCTAGGTTTACACTGTTTAAGAAATCGGGCCATTGTCTGAGTCTTTTTTATAAGAAGAATAAAAAGACGAAGACACACGTGAGGGCAAATTGGTCCTGTCCTCTTGTTTATCTTATTTCTATTATTCTATTTTATCTTTTTTATGTATCCGGTATATTCCCAAAATCTCAACAGATAAGTACTCTAAATATCTTTATTGCTTTTTTTTTCTAATCCGGCGTCTAGATTCTGCCCGGAATGGAGGGGGGGGGGTCGGGTTAGTGTCATGAAACTCATCCTGCCGTAATTTTTCAAGCCACAATCAACCACCAATTTCCAAGGAGCGGGTGAGCAACAGCGACCCCATTTGAATATGGTAAAAGCTTTCAAAGAAGTAGAAGAGTAAATCAAACGGATCAGGTAAAGATTAGCGACCCCTAGTACATTAAAGTATCCTGTAAATGGGGTTATTCCTTACACTGGGGATCGTTACTCTTTACATGATCCAGTTATTCTGTTTTTCAATACTGATGAATGGAGAAGATTGTTGTCAGGAGGAGCATCTGACCGTAAAATTTAAAGCTCAAACAACAACTAATCTCCAAAATGGCCATTTTGCCCTCTTCTTTTTGCTTTTCATCATCATTTGCATGTTTTGCACACACACACATACACAAAAGTTCAAAGACATGCCACGAAACTGGTGCCAGAAATACGCAATCTCAGTTATGATGAGAGGCTGAGGGAATTAGACTTACCATCACTCGAAGCTAGAAGATTGAGGGGGGATATGATGACAGTCTTTAAATTCCTTCATGGTTATGATAGAGTGGATAGGGATCGATATTTTAATATGGCTGGCTCTAGAACCAGAGGTCATAGTTTGAAGATTCGTAAGAAAACTTCCTTGCAGGATGTAAGGAAATACTTTTTCAGTGTAAGAGTAGTTGATAACTGGAATTCGCTAAGCGAGGAGGTAGTTAATGCTATCTCAATCCACAGTTTTAAGGACAGGTATGATAAGTATCACTAAGTTGAAAATGGAACCGATGAGGAGACGGGAAGATACGAGCTTTGGGCTCTTTCCCGTAAACGCAATTAGGTAATTACAATTTGGTAATTTTACACACACACACATACACAAACATATGTATATATATATATATATATATATATATATATATATATATATATATATATATATATATATATATATATATATATATATATATATATATATATATATATATATATATATATATATATATATATATATATATATATATATATATATATATATATATATATATATATATATATATATATATATATATATATATATATATATATATATATATATATATATATATATATATATATATATAAATATATATATATATATACATATATATATATATATATATATATATATATATATATATATATATATATATATATATATATATATATATATATATATATATGTGTGTGTGTGTGTGTGTGTGTATATGTATATATATATGTATATGTATATGTATATATATGTATATGTGTGTATATATATATATATATATATATATATATATATATATATATATATATATATATATATATATATATATATATATATCCTGTGCCCTGTGGGGCGGGCACAATATCAAAGAATAGCCTCACCGTATTCCCTGCGTGTCGTAAAAGGCGACTAAAAGTGGATGGGGCGGGGGGACTAGGAATCCCCCCCCTTGTACCAACCTCCTGTGAGACGTCAAAGAAGAAGGGGAGTAGAGGGGAGAATAACTTCTCCCCAAACTGTTTTCCTTTTTTTATGTCGGCTACCCCCCAATTAAAGGGGGAAACAGCCAAGGTATATGTATGTATGTATGCATATATGTATATATATATATATATATATATATATATATATATATATATATATATATATATATATATATATATATATATATATATATATATATATATATATATATATGTATATATATATATATATATATATATATATATATATATATATATATATATATATATATATATATATATATATATATATATATATTTTGTGGAGAATTTTCTATATGTGTTACCCTTCGATCTTATAACCCCACAAATTCGGAAATCCTGACACGGCTTCGGTAGAGGCCTACAAACGATCTCAAAATTAAATCCTCTGCCAATAAAATATAATTAACATTACTTGCATAGACATACATGAAAATATTTTATAAGGGGGTTTATGAGCTGCTGATATGTGAAATATTAAATAAACTCTTCTCACCTTGAATCAAAACTTCCTCATACACAATAATAAATTTTCCAACATACATTCTACCTACGAGTGTTCAATTAAATGAGCTCATTCTGTCCCTCACACGTAGTAATAAATATTGCTAGAAATAAGTTAAATCTGTACTCATCTATCCGGAAAACCCAAATGTCGTCATCGATCATGGGACTCCGAATCAAACTCGAATATCTTCTGATCCACGTATCTCTACCACGTTTTCTACTTGTGTGTCTCGTAACGCCTCACAAGAGCAACTAATTACTCATTATCAAACGTATATGCACTGTCAATGATCACGGTAGCAAATGAATTTCATAAATATTAATTACGACTGCTTTCACACATTAAAGTCACGTCACAAACAAAGTGTCTCGTAGGATCTCGCGAGGACAACTAACTTTTTGTAAGAAAGTCTCACAAAACTCCCCTCATTTGTAGGGGTCCTTGGTACTAGGACTAACTTTAGTTATGAATTGAGTACAATGGTTTTTCGTTCAAACAGGTGATGTAATAAGCGTTATCTAGGAGGTGAAAATTTAGTGGCTAAAATCCATTAGCTTCCTTTCTCCAAGTCTTCTATATCCAGCCTCCATAATAAACTACACATTATGAATACAAATATACGTGTATACATGATAGAAATGAATAGGTACACATACTAAGTCTAAAAGTATACATACATGCACTTACATTACAATAAACGAAACTATTATGCAAAACAACACTTACATATTGTACGTAGAAATAAAATGTCTTGAAATATATTCACGACATCCTGGACCCCTCAAAAAAAGAAAAAATGAGGGGTCTCCCCATCAGTGCTACAATTTAACAATGATTAAGCGTGCCCACAATTCTTCAACCTTTTGGGCAACTTGACATTCAGATCTTTCATAATTTGATGATTCCTCTTTGTATACTTCTGACAACAGATATTCCCGTGAGAGCCCTTCAGACCTGGCTCTCTGAATAAGAATTTTTCCTCTTCTTAGTATGGGTGATATTAGACCTAATGGGTCAAAAACTATACCCACCAGTGACAGAAGTGTCTGTCTGGTCAACACATCTTCTCTAGCCTCCAGACTTTTCAAAGACAACTTGTTTGTATTAACATTCCAGAATAAACTAAAGATTGTTTCTTTAGGAGATCTAGATTTTTCAGAAAGGCGCTGATCCAGTACCCTTTGATGTCTTGCATTGTTGGAATTCCATGCTTACAGTGATATTTCGGCCTTTGCCCACTCTACATCTGCAGTATTGCATATATCAAACTGTTTCTCTTCACTGGTACAAACATCCAACAAATTACCTACATGAACATTCTCAAATATCTCCTCCAACTGTTCTATTAGAGACTTCATTTGTCCAAAGGCACTCTGAAAATTGTGTGGGAGAGGAGTGTGGATAGGCTTCCAAGGAACAGAATCTGTAAAACTTCCAAGTGTAGTTTTATCTTCGTAATGCACTTCTTGCTTATTTACTCCAATACTCTCTGGCTCTCACAACTTATTAACATGCTCTATGGCCTCTGAAAGCAGCAACATATTAACAAGCTATATGACCTCCTCAATCAACAACTTATTAACAGGCTCTATGGCCTCTTCAATCAACATCTTATTAACTGGCTCTATGGCCTCTTCAATCAACTCTTGAGTAGAAGCAGGCAAAAACTGTGTTCCTACTCGCATAACAATTTGGCTTTGCACATTACTGGGTTCATGTTGAGTATCATGAGGAATAAGGCCATACAACATGACACCACACGGTGTTTCCAACAAAGTATAGACATCCCACTTGTTAATACCACTAACAAACTGACTAAAATGTAATGCACCAATAACAATGCCAATGTTCTCCAGTACATCACTATAAATAACTTCATCAGCCAACTTGTGACCATTAGACTTTAACACATTTGCAGCCTTTGCTAGTCCTGGAGTGTGGATGCTAATTACCATGTCATCAACTACTAGTAATTTACTCTGGCTCTTCTTTTCCCCAATTAGATAACTACATTTACAACAGGAAAACTTTCTTTCTTCGTCTCAGAACGAAATGCATCAATAACAAGAGACATTTCATCTACTGGGCTTAATTTAAGCCTTTCAGCTAATTCCCTAGTTATAAAGGAACACTGGGAAGCTGTATCAATGTAGAGAACTTCGGCATGTGGGTGAGAAGATAGCAAGGACTCATGGCACGAGGACAGATATTCAAAGAAAGACACAAACTCGGTGGAGTTTGGAGAACAATACCAGAAGCAAAGGAAGATAGTGGTAGTGGAGAGATAGACTTTTAGCCAGAGAACATCAAAGTCAGGAGATTCAAGGTCCATGAGCCTCGCAGTAGGTATGTTAGTGTTGCAGTATGCACAGACCCCACCTTTGGAACGAAAACGAGTGTACAGATTATAGTGAGAGATTTGAAATGGGTCAGTGGAAGCATGTGTAGACAGCTGGGTTTCAGATAGGAGGAGGAGGGAGGTTAGGGAGGAAAGTGCCCAAGTGCTGTTCCACAGACGAAAGATTAGAGTTCAGCCCACGAATGTCAGAATAGTGAAGAGTGAAAGAAGCAGATCTATTGGGAGGTGCAAGGTTAGGGGCAGAACCATTACTACCACCAGGCGTGTCTGCCCTCAAGCCAATAGTAGAGTCAACACGATCCCCGGAGATTCTTTGCACCCCTCTATGCCG
The DNA here is from genome assembly GCA_037179515.1 of Halocaridina rubra. NCBI lineage: Eukaryota > Metazoa > Arthropoda > Malacostraca > Decapoda > Atyidae > Halocaridina > Halocaridina rubra. Next base: position 121,899 of record JAXCGZ010001993.1, on the reverse strand, counting down.
GATACTGGGGGCCATTAGCTGTGGACCTTCCATAAATAATAAAAATGTGAGGAAAAAAGAAAGAAAAATAGACAGATGTGGGGAATGTTGTGACTTGTCAAATGTAATTGAATAGCAACAGATGTGTAATGAATACGCCAGAATATTCAGTGTAGATGTAGGCATAAGGAAAGAACCGTCCTGAAGGAAGACTCAACCTGGAACTGTATGGACCAGTCCTAGTTGCATCCTAATACCTTCAGTCATAGTCTTTCAACTGGTGGTTGGTGCCATGGCCAACCTACTAAGCATAATGAAGGTAAATTCGGCTTCAGCCTTTGCCTTTGTACTACATTCATAGTCATCACACCAACATGTTTCTTGTCCTTTTCTGAGTCAGAATGTTCTTGCTCATTGCTTGACTCATCTAAATATGAACCATTTCCTGACTGTTCATTCAGAAATGTAGGTTCTTCAAACCTTCTACGAAATTTTGACTCTTGTTCATAACACAAGGCTGCATGATGACCATTTTTCTTACACTTGTTACAATTCAACTGAGTGTAACATTAATTTGTATAATGCCCTGAGTAAGTACATCTCAGACATTTGTTACTGCCTCTCAATTTGTCTCTGCATTCATTTATGCTTACTACTTTATTACACTGCTCATAATTATGACCTTGCCAACCACAGAATATACATTCTACACCATAACTACCTACATTCTTTTTATAGGACTGAGTCTCATCTCTCTAGGAGGTTTGGGTCTCTCCCTTTGTGTTACCTTTAGTGTTGTTGCCTTCTATATGATATACATATTTTCCCAGCTCCTTCAAGAGAGTTTCAAATGTAGGATATTTTGTGTCTGATTTCATGCTAATCCAGTTCTCTACATCTTCTGGTAATTTCATTATCACGAGTTCTGAAAACACCCAATCAGTGTTCTTCATGTCTCTATAATTTTTCAGACTTCGAGTAATGGCTTCTACTTCCTGCTTGAACTTAAAAAGTGATGAATAATTAGAAGAGAGAGTTGGTATTTTTACCAATTTCCTCATTAAATTTCGTACAAATCTGTCCTTGCTGGCATAAATAGCTTGTAGCTGTTGAATGCATTCATCATAACTCTCACTAGAAACAGGATATCCCTTTATGGTGTTTTTTGCATATCCTTTAAGGGCATTTCATATGGTAAACTTTGTCATAGTTGCCATAGAAGTACTATGTACTAAACTATCAAAAGTATCCCAAAACTCGTTACATTCATCATAGTTTCCAGAGAACTGTGGTATTTTTACTTCAGGAAACTTAGGTGTGGGTTGCCCACTGGGGAGGCTTGAACTCTCGGAACTAGGAGATCTAGTATCCTTCATAGTCCCTGACTTACGAATCCGTTCTAGGACAGCTAAGCTAGTATCATTTACTGTTTCAGCTAGATTGTCATGTTCTGTATCCTCCTCTTCAGAATCCCTTTTAAGGGTCCTATCCTCGACATATTCTTCATATTTCCTATCATATCTTCCGAATCTTTCTGTTAGCGTATGATGACATCTCTCTAAATAAGAAACAACAAGTTTCTCATCATCTTTGGCAGGTTCTGCTTGACGCTGAACACAGTCACGTTGAACCAATTCCCAAAGGCGTTGTAATGGCTCAGGATTAACCGACATATTGAGAAAGCAAATAGAACATAAAACAACAAACAAATAATGGATGCAATTTTATCATCAACGAATCCACGATCTCCTTTATGCATCCACAATGTAACAAACATTCACTCTGTAATGAGTATCAAAGGACAATCCTCCAAAATTTCAAGATAATAACATATAGTTATTTAATTCAGTCAATTATGACACCGATCCATGAAGTGTAAAACACGCTATTCATCAATTAAACGATACTGTTAAGTCAGCAACAGTAAATGGAAAGTGTAATGTAAACCACACTGTTCCTCTAATAAACGACATTGTGCACCTAGCAGTAGGTGGGTCACTACCTTCTGCTTATTTACGCAAACAAAGGAATCAATACGACATTCTAGACATTGTTAAATGGGAAATATGTAATCACACAAATACCTAAAAACCACTATTCACCCAGCCGAAATTGGGAACTAATTTCCAATTTACTAAATGGACGCTCAACTACGAAAGTATATTTCGTTTCCACACAGAGAGAAGCACTTTATCCACACGGGATAAATATACTCTTATTTATTTAAACAACCACTTAAATTTCAAATTTATATTCGCAATATTCATGCAAATACATACAATTCATTTTTTTTTCCTCGCTGAAATATGGACAATTTTAACCGTAGTGTTTTAAAATAACATCTTACACTGCGGGAGTTTATCTAAGATGTACACTATTTTCACCATTACCACACGAATTCTCGTCCGGTTCGAAGGACCAAAAGCTGCTGAGGATTTCCTATGTGCTGTTACCCTTCGATCTTATAACCCCACAAATTCAGAAATCCTGACACGGCTTCGGTAGAGGCCTACAAACGATCTTAATATTAAATCCTCTACCAATAAAATATAATTAACATTACATGCATAGACATACATGCAAATATTTTATAAGGGGGTTTATGAGCTGCTGATATGTGAAATTTTAAATAAACTCTTCTCACCTTGAATCAAAACTTCCTCATATACAATAATAAATTTTCCAACATACATTCTACCTACGAGTGTTCAATTAAATGAGCTCATTCTGTCCCTCACACGTAGTAATAAATATTGCTAGAAATAAGTTAAATCTGTACTCATCTACCCGGAAAACCCAAATGTCGTCAGCGATCATGGGACTCCGAATCAAACTCGAATATCTTCTGATCCACATATCTCTACCACTTTTCTACTTGTGTGTCTCGTAATGCCTCGCAAGAGCAACTAATTACTCATTATCAAACGTATATGCACCGTCAATGATCACAGTAGCAAATGTATTTCATAAATATTAGTTACGACTGCTTTCAAGCATTAAAGTCACGTCACGAACATAAGTGTCTCATAGGATCTCGCGAGGACAACTAACTTTTTGTAAGAAAGGCTAACAAAACTCCCCTCATTTGTAGGGGTCCTTGGTACTAGGACTAACTTGAGTTACGAATTGCTTACAACAGTTCTTTGTTCAAACAGGCGATGTAATAAGCATTATCAAGGAGGTGCAAATTTAATGGCTAAAATCCATTAGCTTCCTTTCTCCAAGTCTTCTATATCCAGCCTCCATAATAAACTACACATTATACATACGAATATACGTGTAAACATGATAGAAATGAATAGGTACGCATACTAAGTCTAAAAGTATACATACACGCACTTACATTACAATAAACGAAATCATTATGCAAAACAACACTTTCATATTGTACGTAGAAGTAAACTGTCTTGAAATATATTCAAGACATATATATATATATATATATATATATATATATATATATATATATATATATATATATATATATATTATATATATATATATATATATATATATATATATATATATATATATATATATATATGTCGTAAGGAAATTAAAGATGCCTATTGCTGCACAAGGCATTTCAGAGATGCCTACAAGTGCCGGGTGGCAGTGACGAGCTCAATACCCACCGATCGCAATGAATAACACAAGAAATCCTAGTCAGTGAGAGGTCAGATCTTGTCCGGGGCAGACGTCACGTCCACAGCTTAACAGTCTCCCCCTTGGGGCGGGAGTCTGGAACCAATAGTGACAGGAAATGTAGAAATGGGAGCTCCGAGGAATTAATTGTTAATTTAGAAATAAAATCAATATAAAGAAGATGCTTATCTGTTTTCACCAACCACACTACCAAAGGAAGAAAAACACCACAATTATTGGTGTAAAATAGTGGGATGAAAATCCCACCATATTGATGACACTCAGTGGAATAGTGTTCACACGACAACTGGTGAACAGCTCGAGATCAATCCACGCTGATGCTTCAACGAAGAGAAAGAAGAAATTATAAAATATGGAAGGAATAAATATGAAGCATCTATGGAAGAAATATTCGAGTGATGAAGAAACTTCTAGACACTTACAAGCAGCGAGAAAGCGACGCCAAGAAAGTCTGAGCTCCCCCTTCTCCTACAGTATCATATTACCAGATCCAGTCACTCTCCCTTGCCCCCATATTGTCAAGGCCCCCAGCAGTAAAAGTACAATGAGCACCTTCATGGACGCCACCGTCACAGTGAGCCAAAGTGTGACCAGGGCTTTGAGTGAAAAAGCCCCTTGCCAGAGGTATATGTTGCCGGACCCAACCAAGAAGATGGTGCTTCGTCGATTTTACGAAAGAGATGGAGAATTTGGAGGGAACCTCCTGCGCCCTGAAGAAAGAAGAACCCCCTCCTTCATTGCCTGTTGCCGTGATATTCTTCAAGCAGTTCCTCAAAATAGTTAGGTACTTGTGATCTGTATCCAGTGAGTAATGGGACAATTATTAAAAGAAATTGAGGTCGGCGGATGCCGCCATTTTACCTTGTAGTTATGCTTTGACTCAGCCAATCTGCCTGTGAGGGGTGTGGCTGCTAGTTAGTTAATAAAAGTAGAATTTCTGTACCCATTAGTAACATGGATAATATGCACTAATAGCTATAAGCATTAATAAACTTCATTTTTTTATTATTTGAATAATATAATGAGAAATTACATTTGAAGGGTGTTCAATTTACTTGTATTAATGCCTAAGTTGATATTAAGAAGGCAAATGTATTGATTTTAATTGACAAGGTTTAATGTACGTGTAAAGTCATTTTTATATTAATCTCTTAAAGTATAAGAAATCGAGTGAGAAAATCCTTGCACCTGTTTTCAAGGTCCTTTCTTTTTTTTTATTTTTTGTGGGTGTAATATTTTGGCGAGAGAAAGACATAAATGACAGATCGCTCTTCTAATGTTGTTATGATGAAGAAACTGATATTAAAATGTGTGTAGCATGTCCTTTTGAAGAATAGGAAACATTTGTGATATTATTTAGATATGAGTTTATTTTTGCGCTATGCAGGGGTAAGAGTAGATTCGAGTGAATTTGTGCTGTGATGGGGTAAGGCAGGTTTTCAGTGTCACCCTAACATAGCTTAAAGGGAGTAGATGTGAACCTAGGACTGGTGACTCAGTCATGTGACCACGCGGCCCAACCGAGATTTCACCCACGCACTCCTTCAGAGTGAGGGGAAGGGGGGAATATTACAGAGAGAAAGGGGATGAATGTTTGGAAGTGGTGCAGCAAGTGAGGCAGAGAATGGGTATGACTGACTGGGGGTATAATGGGGGGGTTGCTTTCGTGCGTAGAATCCTGGGAAAGTCCATTGGGGAAGCATGATGGGGAAGGAGTTTGCAAGGATAGTGCCCCTGCTCCACCGGGTCTTTGTGCAGGCCATATCAGAGTATTTTTATGGGAGGTGATGTAGCTGTTGCGATATCTATTGAGGGATATTTTTGAGAAAGAGATTCTCCACCTGCCCAGATATGGTTGAGATGCCAAGTTTGTTTAATTTTTGTTTCATCCCCTACTCCGCCAATGAGATTATTATTCGATTTCCGAGAATTCAAAGGTAGATATTACGTGATAATGGATGTGAATCCATGAATGATTCTTTATTTTCCTGTCTAGCTGCAGTATATATATTATTTGTCCGAAGAGATATGTTAGATTGATAAAATAAAACTGAAAGTTTTAGCCATGATAATGTTTGTCAAAATTGTTTCAGCTTGGTCATGAAGAAGGGAGTGTGAATTCACCAGAAATTACAGCATGAATGTCAAACAGCCGTTTCCTGTATTTGAAAGAGACAATGTTGATCCAGAAACCGAAGAGACAGGGGAGGAACAGCTCCTACATGCAAAACTCCCCGCGAAAGCTAGCCAGTTGAAGGCCAGAAGACAGATATTGGGCATTATTTTTGGATAGGAAAAGGGAAGAGAGTAAAAAAAGAAGTTAGTTAAGTACCTGCCAGATTGTAAGTATGAAAAGGAGAAAAATGTATAACTCCCCCCTGTCTCCTGAGGTAGTTCTGTTGAATAGTAACTCGAAAAACTTCAAATTTGAGATAGTAAAAGCATATATATATATATATATATATATATATATATATATATATATATATATATATATATATATATATATATATATATATATATATATATATATATATATATATATATATATATGTATATATATATATATATATATATATATATATATATATATATTAATTTTTCATGTACAACTCCATAAGAGATTATGAAACTTAAACAAAATGCATTCTTTAATGTTGCATATGAAATATGATTTTTTATTTTATTACTGCATACACAGAGACAAACTTTTTATATTTTTTCAGATACCCATTTTTGTTATATAGTTTTTTCTTTGTGTTGAAGAAATCTTTAATATCTTTGTTCCTTTAATATATTATAATTAAAGAGTTTTGAAAAAGATTATATAGAGATAATTATTGTTAATTACTATCATTGTCATGAAATTTATAATTACAGTTGAGCTAATTAAGAGAATTGAGATTCTCAGAGCTTATATGTTGAGTTTGAAAGTTAAAAATAATGATACGTAAGTAGTTTTAAGTCGTTTATTAAGTAAAGATAATTGTAATTTTGTTGCTAGTAGTAGAGATATTATCAAATATGATTGTAGTATGTTGCTTTGATTTCATCAGGGGTATGTTGACTTATAGCGAATGTGTGCTTCGACTCAACCCTCTGATTTATAGAAACAGAAAATATTGTCATAATAGGCAAGGATGTGTATGCTCATTTCAGTAAAGTCCTTTGCAATGTTAAACAGAAAGGAATGGATTTGTGCTTCGATGTTTCTGCAGTTGTACACTAAGTTAGTTTGATTTTTATTCTTTTTAGATGTTATTAAATGATTGCAGTTGCACTCTGTCCATTTGTATAGTAGGGCAGGAAGTCAAGTCATAAAGAAGGGCCTTACAAGAGATATTATAAGTTTGTTTGTTTTTTTTTTAGAAAAAACATAAATTACCTCTCTCTCTCTCTCTCTCTCTCTCTCTCTCTCTCTCTCTCTCTCTCTCTCTCTCTCTCTCTCTCTCTCTCACATCCTTTTACCCTTTACATATTGAAAAATGTTATTTCTCTGTGTTGAGAGAGTATTATGATCATTGACTCTTTTTAGATTTCTTTGCAAATTTGCTAGGCGATAGTTGTGCCCACATTTTATTTTAGTTGATAAATTTTTGCATGCTTTTATTGCATAAATACTGATAAGACATCAGTAGAACTGATAATTGTATGAGTTTTTCTACCACATATTGCAACTGAATTAGAAAGTAGATAAACCTCCCAGTGACAAAGTGGGCAACCAGAAATTTGATGCTTATGCTCCAAATATATATATATATATATATATATATATATATATATATATATATATATATATATATATATATATAACCAATTAAGCACATTACATATGTGAAAACATGAATCAATTTTTTACCAAGACCGGAACTCGAACCTAGGACTTATGATTACTAAGTCAAGGCTCTACCACTACACCACAAAAGGTTAAAAGGAATCCAACCTTATAGCTTATATCTCCTATACTTAGGAATGAAAGCATTCTAACTGAATGCCACTATGTTCATATTACAGATTACCCAACCTCACTCGTGGCTTCATTTTAGCATTTAATTCAGTTCCCAATCTCATTCGGACAATGAAATAACCAATTAAGCACATTACATATGTGAAAACATGAATCATTATTTACCCTGACCGGGACTCGAACCTAGGACTTATGATTACTAAGTCAAGGCGCTACCACTACACCACAAAAGGTTAAAAGGAATCCAACCTTATAGCTTATATATGCTATACTTAGGAATGAACGCATTCTAACTGAATGCCACTATGTTCATATTACAGATTCCCCAACCACACTCGTGGCTTCATTTTAGCATTTAATTCAATTCCCAATCTCATTCGGGCCATGAAATAACCAGTTAAGCACATTACATATGTAAAAACGTGAATAATTTTTTACCCCGACCGGGACTCGAACCTAGGACTTATGATTACTAAGTCAAGGCGCTACCACTACACCACAGAAGGTTAAAAGGAATCCAACCAAATAGCTTATATCTGCTATACTTAGGAATGAACGCATTCTAACTGAATGCCACTATGTTCATATTACAGATTCCCCAACCTCAATCGTGGCTTCATTTTAGCATTTAATTTGATTCCCAATCTCATTCGGGCCATGAAATAACCAATTAAGCACATTACATATGTGAAAACATGAATCATTTTTTACCCCGACCGGGACTCGAACCTAGGACTTATGATTACTAAGTCAAGGCGCTATCAACTACACCACAGAAGGTTAAAAGGAATCCAACCAAATAGCTTATATCTGCTATACTTAGGAATGAACACATTCTAATATGAATGCCACTATGTTCATATTACAGATTCCCCAACCTCACTCGTGGCTTCATTTTAGCATTTAATTCAATTCCAAATCTCATTTGGGCCATGAAATAACCAATTAAGCACATTACATATGTGAAAATATGAATCATTTTTTACCCCGACCGGGACTCGAACCTAGGACTTATGATTACTAAGTCAAGGCTCTACCAACTACACCACAGAAGGTTAAAAGGAATCCAACCTTATAGCTTATATCTGCTATACTTAGGAATGAACGCATTCTAACTGAATGTCACTATGTTCATATTACAGATTCCCCAACCTCAGTCGTGGCTTCATTTTAGCATTTAATTCAATTTTCAATTTCATTCGGACCATAAAATAACCAATTAAGCACATTACATATGTGAAAACATGAATCATTTTTTACCCCGACTGGGACTCGAACCTAAGACTTATGATTACTAAGTCAGGCCGCTACCACTACACCACAGAAGGTTAAAAGGAATCCAACCTTATAGCTTATATCTGCTATACATAGGAATGAACGCATTCTAACTGAATGCCACTATGTTCATATTACAGATTCCCCAACCTCACTCGTGGCTTCATTTTAGCATTTAATTCAATTCCAAATCTCATTCGGGCCACGAAATAACCAATTAAGTACATTACATATGTGAAAACATGAATCATTTTTTACCCCGACCGGGACTCGTGCCTAGGACTTATGTGCTTAATTGGTTTTTTCATGGCCCGAATGAGATAGGGAATTGAATTAAATGCTAAAATGAAGCCAAGGGTGAGGTTGGGGAATCTGTAATATGAACATAGTGGAATTCAGTTAGAATGCGTTCATTCCTAAGTATAGCAGATATAAGCTATAAGGTTGGATTCCTTTTAACCTTCTGTGGTGTAGTGGTAGCTCCTTGACTTAGTAATCTTAAGTCCTAGATTCGAGTCCCGGTCGGGGTAAAAAATTATTTATGTTTTCATATATGTAATGTGCTTAATTGGTTATTTCATGGCCCGAATGAGATTGGGAATTGAATTAAATGCTAAAATGAAGCTACAAGTGAGGTTGGGGAATCTGTAATATGAACATAGTGGCATTCAGATAGAATGCGTTCATCCCTAAGTATAGCAGATATAAGCTATAAGGTTGGATTCCTTTTATACCTTCTGTGGTGTGTAGTTGGTAGTGCCTTGACTTAGTAATTATAAGTCCTAAGTTCGAGTCCCAGTCGGGGTAAAAAATAATTCATGTTTTCACATATGTAATGTGCTTACTTGGTTATTGTATGACCCGAATGAGATTGGGAATTGAATTAAATGCTAAAATGAAGCCATGAGTGAGGTTGGGGAATCTGTAATATGAACACAGTGGCATTCAGATAGAATGAGTTCATCCCTAAGTATAGCAGATATTAGCTATAAGGTTGTCTTCCTTTTATACCTTCTGTGGTGTGTAGTTGGTAGCGCCTTGACTTAGTGATTATAAGTCCTAGGTTCGAATCCCGGTCGGGGTAAAAAATGATTCATGTTTTCACATATGTAATGTGCTTGCTTGGTTATTGTATGACTGGAATGAGATTGGGAATTGAATTAAATGCTAAAATGAAGCCTCGAGAGAGGTTGGGGAATCTGTAATATGAACATAGTCGCATTCAGATAGAATGCGTTCATCCCTAAGTATAGTAGATATAAGCTATAAGGTTGGATTCCTGTTATACCTTCTGTGGTGTGTAGTTGGTAGCGCCTTGACTTAATAATTATAAATCCTAGGTTCGAGTCCCGGTCGGGGTAAAAAATGATTCATGTTTTCACATATGTAATGTGCTTGCTTGGTTATTGTATGACTGGAATGAGATTGGGAATTGAATTAAATGCTAAAATGAAGCCACGGGTGAGGTTGGGTAATCTGTAATATGAACATAGTGGCATTCAGATAGAATGTGTTCATCCCTAATATAGCATATATAAGCTATAAGGTTGGATTCCTTTTATACCTTCTGTGGTGTGTAGTTGGTAGCGCCTTGACTTAGTAATTATAAGTCCTATGTTCGAGTCCCGGTCGGGGTTAAAAAATTATTCATGTTTTCACATATGTAATGTGTTTGCTTGGTTATTGTATGACCCGAATGAGATTGGGAATTGAATTGAATGCTAAAATGAAGCCATGAGTGAGGTTGGGGAATCTGTAATATGAACATAGTGGCATTCAGATAGAATGCGTTCATCCCTAAGTATAGCAGATATAAGTTATAAGGTTGGATTCCATTTATACCTTCTGTGGTGTGTAGTTGGTAGCGCCTTGACTTAGTAATTATAAGTCCTAGGTTCGAGTCCCGTTCGGGGTAAAAAATTATTCATGTTTTCACATATGTAATGTGCTTGCTTGGTTATTGTATGACCCGAATGAGATTGAGAATTGAATTAAATGCTAAAATGAAGCCACGAGTGAGGTTGAGGAATCTGTAATATGAACATAACATAGAGGCATTCAGATAGAATGTGTCCATCCCTAAGTAGAGCAGACATAAGCTATTAGGTTGGATTCCTTTTGTACCTTCTGTGGTGTGTAGTTGGCCGCGCCTTGACTTAGTAATTATAAGTCCTAGGTTTGAGTCCCGGTCGGGGTGAAAAATGATTCATGTTTTCACATATGTAATGTGCTTGCTTGGTTATTGTATGACCCGAATGAGATTGGGAATTGAATTAAATGCTAAAATGAAGCCACGAGTGAGGTTGGGGAATCTGTAATATGAACATAGTGGCATTCAGATAGAATGTGTTCATCCCTAAGTATAGCAGTTATTAGCTATAATTTTGGATTCCTTTTATACCTTCTGTGGTGTGTAGTTGGTAGCGCCTTGACTTTGTAATTATAAGTCCTATGTTCGAGTCCCGGTCGGGGTAAAAAATTATTCATGTTTTCACATATGTAATGTGCTTGCTTGGTTATTGTATGACCCGAATGAGATAGGGAATTGAATTATATGCTAAAATGAAGCCAAGGGTGAGGTTGGGGAATCTGTAATATGAACATAGTGGAATTCAGTTAGAATGCGTTCATTCCTAAGTATAGCAGATATAAGCTATAAGGTTGGATTCCTTTTAACCTTCTGTGGTGTAGTGGTAGCGCCTTGACTTAGTAATCATAAGTCCTAGATTCGAGTCCCGGTCGGGGTAAAAAATTATTCATGTTTTCACATATGTAATGTGCTTAATTGGTTATTTCATGGCCCGAATGAGATTGGGAATTGAATTAAATGCTAAAATGAAGCTACAAGTGAGGTTGGGGAATCTGTAATATGAACATAGTGGAATTCAGATAGAATGTGTCCATCCCTAAGTAGAGCAGACATAAGCTATTAGGTTGGATTCCTTTTATACCTTCTGTGGTGTGTAGTTGGCCGCGCCTTGACTTAGTAATTATAAGTCCTAGGTTTGAGTC
>JAXCGZ010001993.1:97500-105000 GCA_037179515.1 Halocaridina rubra | reverse complement strand
GGGCGACGACAAAGGATTCCCCATAGTTCCTCAGAGAAGATGACCATACATGAGTAAGATAGGACAGGAGATCACCAGTGGATCTTGCCTTGCAGAGGCCGTACTGGTGATCGGAGATAAGTGAGTTAGATTCAAGGCGTTTCAAGAAGTGAGCCTTGAGCAAAGTTTCGAAAACTTTAGCAATAGAGGAGGTTAGAGCAGTAGGTCGGTAGTTAGAAGGAATAGAGCGGTCACCCTTCATAGGATCAGGTTGAACTAGAGCATGCTTCCAAGATGAAGGATAGATACTGGTTGACAGAATGAGGCAAAAAAGACGGCAAAGCACGGGAGCCAGTTCATCTGCAAACTCCTTAAGGAACCTTGCAGGGATACCATCGGGACCAGATGCCTTGTTTGTCTTTAGTGAGCGAAGAACCTTATGAACTTTGCGTGAAGAAAGGATAAGGGATGGCATAGAGTTAGAGAGGGGAAAAGACTGAGGAACAGGTGCGCCGGAATCGTTGATAGAAGAGTTGGCAGAAAAATGAGAGCCAAATAGAGTGGCTTTGTCAGTGGGAGAGCAAGCTATAGAACCAACAGAACGAATGAGAGGGGGAAAGCTTGAGTTACAGAAGTTTTTGGAGAGGTTTTTGGCTAAGGACCAGAAGCATTTGTCAGTGGGAGAGGAGTTAAGGTCATCAACTTTCCTTCTTATAAAGGAAGCCTTAGGCCTTCGAATATGAGCTGTACAGCGATTCCTAGCTATAATAAAAGCAGAGCGAGTTAAATCAGAAGGAGAGGCTTGGTAAGATCGGTGAGCCTGATTCCTAGCCTGGATAGCCATGGAGCAGGCACGGTCAAACCAAGATTTAGGGGGAGAGAAAGTTTTTGTAGAAGAGGGGATGTACGCCTCCATTCCCGCGGTCATGATCTCGGCAACTTTTACAGCTGCCCGACCAGGGTTGCGGGACCGAAAGCAGTAAGCAAACAAACATTTACAAACAAACATTTATTTCCATTTTGTACAATGGTTATTCAACATTAATAGTAACTTATAAGTAGACATGTAATTAAACTAATAAATAAGAGGGTTAGACATATAGTTAAATTAAATGTAGTTTTCATAGAAAATAATAATGCTGTAATAAAAATGTTAATAATAAAGTAGTAAGTATGCCACTAGATACAGGATCATTATTATCGGCATCATTTCCATATTTGTTTCCTTACAATGAGGATAATTAGTTCTTAATGAGCAGCAACTATTTGTCCAAAAGAAAACTATATAGTTTGCCATTGAAAGCTGTGAAGGAGGGTGCATTTTTAAGATGCTCTGGAATCATCTATGAACCTGCTTCTGTGTTTGTTCTGTGAATAAAGAGCTCTCTGCTCTGTCTTGTGTTGGTTCCCCTTATATCCCTGACTGTTTTTAAATCAAATAGCCAGCTAGGATAATGATGGTTCAAAATTTTGAATACAAAAACATAAATAGCATAAGCGACCTTATTTTCTGCCCGCAGCCACCCAAGTTTATTTAGAGCTGGTGTGATGTGGTCATATTTTCTTATTCCTCCCAGGGCAACTCGAGCTGCAAAATTAATAAGCTTCTGTATTCTGCTTATCTGAGTCTTATTGGTAGCTCCCCTAACAGTTGTGCAGTAATTAATGTGACTTAGGGCTAGAGATTCAACAACAGTTATTCGAGTGGTAGTCTCAAAATTGTCTTTTATACGTGATAAGTACATTAATGTTCCTGTAACCTTTTTGCATACTTTATCTATGTGGGAATCAAACAACATGTGGTTATCAAAGTGAATTCCTAGGTTTTTGACTGTTTTTCTAGGTGTGATAATATTGTCGCAAAAATTAATTGTTGTGTTTTCTGGAATTTGTGCTATGTGGAACCTTGAACCAATAAATATGCATTGTGTTTTACTTTCGTTAATTAACAGCCCAATTTTTTGGAAATAGGTTTTAATTTTTTGACAGAGTGTTTTCTGCTCTTAAAGTTAGCTCTGGGAAATTATTAATATCACCACTAAGGAGTAGTTGAGTGTCATCTGCATATTGTACGACTAGACAGTCAGAAATGAAAGAAGATAGATCATTTACGTAAATGGAGAAGAGGATAGGACCAAGTACTGATCCCTGTGGAACACCAAATGATACATTTTTTGGCACAGAGATAATGTTGTTAAGACGTATGGACTGTTTACGATTAGATAGATACTCGCTAAACAAGCTTGGATCAATATTTAAGTTAATACAGTTACTTAAAAGAATTTCATGGTTTACACTGTCGAAGGCTTTTGATAAGTCTAATAATACAAGCATAGATATTTTTTTTCATATCTATATTATTATATATACTATTCGTAACTCTAAGCAGTGCAATTTCCGTCGAAAGTTTCGGTCTGAAACCATGTTGGTTAATACTTAATAGTTTATTTGATTCTAAATATGACATAAGTTGGCATGCAACAATTTTTTCTAATACTTTAGAGAAAATGGGTAGCAGGGAAATGGGACGATAGTTTGTCACATCTTCTCTGTCCCCCTTAATAATAATAATAATAATAATAATAATAATTTTATTCAGCCTCCAGAGGAGATAAATAGCATACATAGAAATACAATAGGATTTTGCAAAAACACATAATTATATATTACATTTCATGTTCATATTTATGTAAGAAAAATTTTAAAATGTTAAAATGGAGACAGCAGAGCATTCATCATTTCCCTATTCTCTTTATTCAGATTGCTAGAGAGAACTATAATAGAGTCAACTAGTCCATCATTTTTTGAGAATACTGTTTTGAAGTTATTTTTAACATAATAATTTTCACATATTGACTTCACAAAGGACAAATTGAATTTTTTACATGTATTCATTACTCTACCAACTAGGTTTCTCTCATCTCTTTTTTTATTGCTCAAGTACAATCGTAGAATATAATTGTAAAATTTTGCAGTTCGTGAACTTGAAAGCATACAATTTTTAAGTAATGTAATCTCCTGCTGTCTAATAGAAAAACCAATACTTGGAATCTTCATTGCATCAAGCAGGGGTGTACTTTTACATGTGTGTTTTAAGTTTAGTGCTGATTTTAAGAGTTTACTCTGTAGTTTTTCTGTCTCTTCCATTACTTTTTTGTTTTGTGAGACACACTGATGCCCATATATGAGCACAGGGCGTATCGCTGTGTTAAATAAGTATGAAATTGATGCTGCTTCAGAACCATTAGAAAATACACCCGTACTTTTCAGTGCAAAGAAGGCTCCACGTGCTGCCTTGATCCTTGAGTTGGCATGGGCATTCTTATCATTGGACAGACAAACTCCCAAATATTTTAAATTGTCAACTTCTTTCAAACATGATTCTTCAAGGAACCATTTTTTGTTCTTAAAATTGCTTTTACCAAATGTCATGCAAAGTGTTTTCTCTGGGTTGAATCTCAGTCCATGATTAGTGATGTATTCATTGGCATAATTGATTAGGGTTTGCAGTCCAGTGATAGTTGCACTACATAATAATATATCATCTGCATAACAGAGCACATTATAACTTACATTATCAATCATGATGCCTCCTTCCATATTTGATAGGTTATCTATCATGTCTTGATAAAATAAGTTGAATAAGAAAGGGGACGAAAGGCCTCCTTGCCTAGTTCCCTTCTTTATTGGGATATCCTCACTCATAATATCACCCCCACTTAATTTGAACTGTTAGTCTACGATACCAATACACAAGTATCCGCCAGTAAATGTCTGGAATGATGTCTTGTGCTTTTTTGAATAGAATACCATGCGGTATTCCATCAAAAGCACCTTCCGCATCTAAAGAGCAAACACATACAGGGGAGCCATTTGAGTTCATATATTGTATGATATCATGGGTAAGGGCGGCAGCCATTTTGGTTCCTCTATTTGGTACAAATCCAAATTGAAGGTCGTGAAATTTATGACCTTCACATTCTGCAAGAATAATGATTTCTAACAATTTTGAAAAGGTGGCTTAAATGATTATTGGTCTGTAATTTTTGGGCACAGATGTATCACAGTTGGGTTTTTTGAGAAGTGGGATGAGAAGGCCCCCAGCAAAGGAGTCTGGCACTATTCCAAATCTAATACATAATGTAATAATTTCACATAAAGCTTTTATAATTTTTGTTCCAACTGCCCATCTCAAATGCTCAGCAGTGATCCCATCAATCCCCGCTGCGCATCCCAGACGTAGCTTTTTAATATAATGAACTAATTTTTCTTCTGTTAAATTAAAGCTTTGGTATACATGACTTTGTATAAGTGAGTACTTTTCATTCACTTCTAGAGATGCATTGGCAATAAATAAGTTATGTTTGGAATCATCTGCATCAAATTTTTTCTTGAAGTGGTCTATTAATGTACTAATGGAGATATCATTATAGTTATTAGCCTGGGATTGTTTATTCTTTCGGATAAGGTTCCAAAACTGTTTAATTCTCTTACTACCATAAAAGGAATTTAATTTATGCAACATATTTTGATTGCTTGTATTTATTGCCATGCAGAGGTATTACATGTGATATTCCAAGAGTCAGGAAACTTTTTAGTAACAATGGAAGTGTTCATAATAGTTAGAATATAGGATGCAATCATGGGTAGACCATCTTTAATGAACTGAAATGGTATACCATCTGAACCATAAGAGCCAGAGTTTCTTAGGCTCTTTATGGCAAGAATTGGGGTAGCACAATCGATAGGATTTATCTTGAAGTACTCTCTTGTGTTTACATTGGAAGAATTGTCATTTAAGCAATTACTCATATTCACTGAGTTGATGTTTTCTTGAGTTTTTTCATATGTATTTTTGCCAACGTTAGCAAAATAGTTATTAAAGTTTTCTGCTTTGTCTTTCAACTCTGCAATATTTTCATAACTTTCTGAGGTACTCTTTTCATTTGGTATCATGCTTCTTATCACTTTCCATGTTGCTGCTGTATCATGTCTAGAGTCATTAAATTGTTTTTTGTAAAAGTCCTTTTTACTTACACTGATGAGAGATCTGACACGTTTCTTTTCTGTTTTATAACGTTCTCGGAGAGTCATATCATATCTATTCATTTTTAGTTCTTTTTGTATTTGATTTCTGATTTGCATTGCCTCTTTGATGTCATTAGTTAGCCAGGGGGCTGAGGGGCGGGTTATTTTTCTTGTTACAATGGGTGCACAACTATCTAAGCATTCAAGGAAGACTTTTGTTAGAATCTCAACCTGCAAATCGACGTTATCTGTGTATTTAATTCTATTAAGTGCATTTGTGTTGTTGATTAATGTTTCACAAAAGATATCAGGGGAGTAATTTTTTAGACACTGGAAGTCAAAGAGAAAGTTACACAGATTTTCATATTGGGTTCGCTTGAAGTGCCAAAGGCGGCGTTGAGTAGGAGGGATTGGTGGTGGGGGAGCAAAAATGGAAGAGACAGAGATCATGGCGTGGTCAGATTTACCAAGAGGAGAAAGCACAGAATAAGAGTAGTTTGAAGGATTAGAAGTAAAAAATAGGTCAAGAGTGTTTGCAGCATGTTCGTGACAATCAGGAACGCGAGTAGGATGTTTGATAATTTGCTCCAGATCGTGAGTAATAAAGAAAGCAAGAGCCTCGCTTCCTCCCACATCAGTGTGAGAAAAATGAAACCACTCTGTGGTGTACATTAAAGTCTCCAATGTAAAGAACTTCGGCATGTGGGTGAGAAGATAGCAAGGACTCATGGCACAAGGAGAGATATTCAAAGAAAGACACAAACTCGGTGGAGTTTGGAGAACAGTAGCAGAAGCAAAGGATGATAGTGGTAGTAGAGAGATAGACTTTTAGCCAGAGAACATCAAAGTCAGGAGATTCAAGGTCCATGAGCCTCACAGTAGGAGTGTTAATGTTGCAGTAAGCACAGACCCCACCTTTAGAACGAAAACGAGTATACAGATTATAGTGGGAGATTTGGAGAGGGTCAATGGAAGCATGTATAGACAACTGGGTTTCAGATAGGAGGAGGAGGAGGTTAGGGAGGAAAGTGCCCAAGTGCTGTTCCACAGACGAAAGACTAGAGTTCAGCCCACGAATGTTTGAATAGTGAAGAGTGAAAGAAGCAGATCTATTGGGAGGTGCAAGGTTAAGAGCAGAACCATTACTACCACCAGGCGTGTTTGCCCTCAAGTCAATGGTGGAGTCAACACGATCCCCGGAGATTCTTCGCACCCCACTATGATATATATATATATATATATATATATATATATATATATATATATATATATATATATATATATATATATATATATATATATATATATATATATATATATATATATATATATATATATATATATATATATATATATATATATATATATATATATATATATATATATATATATATATATATATATATATATATATATATATATATATATATATATATATATATATATATATATATATATATATATATATATATATATATATACATATATATATATATATATATATATATATATATATATATATATATATATATATATATATATATATATATATATATATATATACATATATATATATATATATATATATATATATATATATATATATATATATATATATATATATATATATATATATATATATATATATATATATATATATATATATATATATATATATATATATATATATATATACATATATATATATATATATATATATATATATATATATATATATATATATATATATATATATATATATAATATATATATATATATATATATATATATATATATATATATATATATATATATATATATATATATATATCATCGTAGGTCTCACAACTGTCTTATGCACTTTACCCCTCAACTTAATCCCTATTCACCTGTCGCACAGCACCCCAGACACTTTCTTCCAGTTCTTCCATCCCGCTTGTATTCTTTGGGTTATTTCTGACTCTAGGTCACCATCCTCTGCTACTGTTGATCCCAAATACTTGAACTTTTCAACTCTTTTCAACACCTTCCCCTGCAAATTGACCTCTCCATGTTCATCATATTTCATACTCAAGTACTATGTCTTCTTCCAGCTGATTTTCAGTCCTCTATCCTCCATCACTCTTCTCCACTCCTCAAGCTTCTCTTCCACTACCTCTCGTCTGTTGCAACACAGTACAGTGTCATCTGCAAAGAGCATACACCACGGAGACTGATCTCTAATACCCTTGGTTACTACATCCAAGACCAGATCAAATAGATATGGACTCAAAGTAGACCCTTGATGCAGACCAACATTTACTGAGAGACTTCTCGTCAAGCCCACACTGCTCTTAACATTTGCCTCTGCCCTCTCATACATATCTTGGATGATTCTTACATATTTCTCGGTGACTCCCTTTTCTCTAATACACCTCCATACCTCTTGACGTGGTACTCGATCATATGCCTTTTCCAGGTCAATAAAGACCATATGCAGTCCTTTCTGTTTCT
>JAXCGZ010001993.1:25000-92500 GCA_037179515.1 Halocaridina rubra | reverse complement strand
GAGACGGGAAGATACGAGCTTTGGGCTCTTTCCCGTAAACACAATTAGGTAATCACAATTAGGTAATCACACACACACACACACACACACACACACACCCCCCCCCCCTATATATATATATATATATATATATATATATATATATATATATATATTATATATATATATATATATATATATATATATATATTATATATATATATATATATATATATATATATATATATATATATATATATATATATATATATATACATATTATGACTGCAGGAATTCGAATAGCCAAAGGAGACAGTGCTAGAAAGGGCATCGTTGTGAAGTATGAATGTAAGACTCTGTTCTTACTTCGAATTGCCAGTCTCAACTGCATACGCGCTGCTATTCCTGAGTATTATTATCATTATGTTAACTGTTATTGTAGCTATCACTCCATGGCCTTTTGCATAATTGTTATTTTATTAAATTCTATCAGCAATAACCAAATGATTTGTATCTTTTATTTTGAATTCATGCTTGATGTTACTGTAGCCACTGCTAATAAGAATATTTCTTTAGTGGCTGTTCTCAGCATTTAATGACTGTTCTTTTTTATATCTATAGTAGAGTAATGATATGTATCAGTTATTTAGCTAAATCCTAAGTATCTTGGAAAAATAATCTAATGGTGTAGACACATTCTTTCCATTACCACCCTATTTCCAGGCAGCCCCGACCTGCAATTTTCAAATTTGATTTTAACAGACCAGTCCCTTTTACCCATGGGAGAGATTGCAATCGCCTGCAGATGCAGGGAGGCGAAGTATACCCTCGGAATGCAGACAAAAGGCCTTTGTTTGTGTGCAGAGGTCATATGTATTCTTTCTGCATTTGTATTAGCGACATTAGGCTCTAATTTTCGTCCTGAGAATCTACTTCAGCGTGAGCGTGTTTTGCAGCTACTGAAGTGAGAGGCGCTGTGGCATTGCAGGTGTACGTGAGGGGTGGTTATGTTCAAGAGCCACCTCAAGAGTCGAATGAAATTGGGTGGGAGGGATTCTGGTTAAGCTGGATTATGCATCGACGCCCTCCCTTATTGTCTTGCCAGTCTCCAGATAAGAAGAGGATTCATGGTGCGTGCACAAACCCGGGCCTACAATGAAGATGACAGGCGGAGGAGTGGAAATTTGAAGAATGCAATGGTAAGTTCTAGGCAATGATAACCCTTGGGAGGGCTCGGGAAATGAAAATCCCCGAGAAAGTTAAAAAAAATTAAAAGTGGGAAAGAAAGAATCCCCATACATGTCATAACTTTAGTGAAAAGATAAAGAAAGGGTATGGAAAATCCCTTATCAGTTAAATTGCAAAGTATGTTCCCCCACGTATTAGAACTGAAAAAATGGGAAAGAAAATATCCCCACCGTCTTTGACCACGATGTGAAAAGACAAAATTATTTTTTTTTCTAGCATTAAGATAATCTTAAGAAAAAAAACTCAGAGTCTCCCTTAGATGTAAGTTTATTAGAATAAGTGTCATTGATAAGTTGTACAATTTGCAAATATCATGATAAGTTGTTTTCTGCTTAAATATTATCAATGTTTTGCTTAAATATTATCATTGTTTTGAATCATAATTTAATCTTTGTGTTCATTGAGTTTGCAGAAGAATCCACTCCTCATTTAGTTCTTAGGTTGAGAGGTAGTATGCAGATCTTTGTGAAGAAAGATCATAGTCGAATGTGTTTTATATTATATTCATTGAATTCTCATATCTGCTCGTCCTTGCATAGTAATTACATATTGTAATTGTGAATGTTTTTAGCTTTTCACACTATAACAAATGTTTTGTTTTAAAAGTACTTTCATACATCATGTCCAAATGTATTGTGTACTGTCTGATTAATGAAATAGCTTAATTAGATTTGTTCTTAAGTAACTTTGCCAATACTTTCTAGCTATATGTTGCAATTGAGAATACTTAAGTTTGATTTTGTGATTTTGATTACAATGCTTATTATAAAGAACTGATTTTTCATTGTCAGTTTTTTGCATAGTTTGATATTACTGCACTCTGTTTAGATAATTGCATGAGATTGTAATAGTTTCATAAGTCAGTTTCTTAGATAGTTCTGCCCCATTTTTGTGAAATAATGATAGGCTCTCATAGAAGTATTTATAATGCTTCGTCAGAAATATATGAGATATTTCAGTTTGGTGGTGGGGAGTGTCGTAAGGCAATTAAAGATGCCTATAGCCGCACAAGGCATTTCAGAGATGCCTACAAGTGTCAGGTGGCACTGACGTGCTCAATACCCACCGATCGCAATGAGTAGCACAAGAGAACCTAGTCAGTGAGAGGTCAGATCTTGTCCAGGGCAGACGTCACGTCCACAGCTTAACAGTCTCCCTCTTGGGGGAGGGAATCTGGAACCAATAGTAACAGGAAATGTAGAAATGAGAGCACTGAGGAATTAGTTGTTAATCTGGAAATAAAATCAATATAAAGATGCTTATCTGTAATCACCAACCATGCTATCAAAGGAAGAAAAACACCACTATTATTGGTGTAAAATGGTGGGATGAAAATCCCACCACATTGATGACACTCGATGGAATAGTGTTCACACGACATATATATATATATATATGGTTTCGGTTTACGTCACGGACTCCCTTTTCAACCAGGGCTAGGCGGTTGCCTTCTTGCGAAGGACTTGTTTTGGCAGATGTAATCCTTACCCTGAGTGCATGCCATTGCGAACCTCAGACCGTGACGGGGCGCGAACCCTCGACCTGACACCTCAGAGTCGCGGACGCTACCGGTTGAGCCACGGCGACTACTATATATATATATATATATATATATATATATATATATATATATATATATATATATATATATATATATATATATATATATATATATATATATATATATATATATATATATATATATATATATATATATATATATATATATATATATATATATATATGTAGTCACCGTAGCTCAAGCAGTAGCGTCTGCGACTTTGAAGCGTCAGGTCGAGGGTTCGCGCCCTGTCACGGTCTGAGGTTATCAAGGGCATGCACTCAATGTAATGATTACATCTGCCAAAACAAGTCCTTCGCAAGAAGGCAACTGTCCTAGCCCTTGGTTGAAAAGGGAGTCCGTGACATAAAACCGGAACAATATATATATATATATATATATATATATATATATATATATATATATATATATATATATATATATATATATATATATATATATATATATATATATATATATATATATATATATATATATGGCCCTATTCCCCATTGTAAGTGGGGATGGCAGAGCCAAGAAACTCACATTCACCACTATCCACACATACCTCAACTACTCCTCTTAGCTCAATGGGGATAAAAGTTGCAACGTTTCCCCCCTACCAACTTGCTTGGGTCACGCACAAGGCAAGCGAGCAAGGATATTTCACAGTGACCCGACAGCCACAGCTTGTTTAGCCCCACCACATCATAACGTGACAACCCCTCTTACACCCGTCCACCATAGTTAAGTGAGAAAGCAGGTGCGAGAAATCCATTACTTATCTTTTTATTCTTCTTATTTTAATTCTTTATTTTTCCTCGTCTTTAATTCTCTCCACTTCTTCTTCTTCTTCACCGTTTATATTTCGCAACATGAGTAACTCAGATTTTCCCAGTGTTTTGGAATTCTATATTTTTCCCCATCAAGTTTCCTATTGAGGCAAGGGTTATCATGTAGCAAAAGTAGTGACATTTATGACGGTTTTGAACTTTTGGGCCCTTGGGCTCTTTAATATATGAAAGCATATTTATATGATTGTGCTTATGGGGAAGAACTGAATGCTCGTAACTCCCTTCGGTTTCTCTTTCGTCTTAACTTTTTTTATTACTCATTTGCACGTCATATCAAACCTATGAATGCAATAAGCATTTACCGTTTCTTCTCTCAGCGAATTCCAAGTATCAACTTTTCTTTTAGAAAAAATATATTTCCTTACATCAAGCAAACAAGTGTTCTAACCAGGTTTTATACCATAACCTCAATTTTGCAGTTATGCATGTCAAATAATTGTGCATCATCAACTCTTTCAAAAATATGAAGTAAGTTAAAAACCGTTGCCATTTATCTGCCTCTTTCTTCCAGCTTCAGGTGATGGTAAATCATACTCCTTTAGCCTTTTCTTACTGCTAAGATTCCGTATCTCTGTCACAAGATTCGTATCATGTCTCTGAACTTTCTCATATTCGAGTATTTTCAAATTGAGAGGTGAATAAAATATATATTATTTTCAATTTACGCTAATATTTGATACAGCAACTAAAATGATAAAAGGTAAAAAAATAAGAAAATATTAGGTTAATTAAATCAATTCCAATAGTAGAATTACAAATAAATAAGTAAAAAAAACACATTAAACAACAACAACAACAACAACAACAATAATAATAATAATAATAATAATAATATAATAATAATAATAATAATAATAATAATAATAATAATAATAATAATAATAATAACAAGCCATTATTTTAAACAAAGTTAGGGATTCTTTTTATTTCCTTCTGTTTGGCAGAGGTAAAACTATACCACAATAATTCATTGGTTATATTGCAATATTATGAATATATTTCTACCAATGTATGGCACATAAATTAATATCTCCTATTCCCTGTAAATTCAGACTTCAAACGACTTGTCGTGCATCACCAGTTTTGTTATTTAAATAACTATGCACACGGAACAGGTTCCACAAATGGGCATAGCAACAACATGCTCATTATAACTAAATATACATTAATTTGTGATTTGTTAATAATGTTACTTACTTATCTAAGATATTAACGCTATTTATTGGTCACTTACTTCATGAACATGAAATATTAGATTTATATATATATGTGTATATATATATAATCAAAATCATAAAACGAGTTGCATAAATTAGAATTATAAAAGTAAACTTTGCGGCCCGTGAGCATAGCGAAATCATACCCGAGTCACGTGATTGTTATAAAACAAAGTCGTCAAAGTGTTTTTATCAGTTTGTGGGACTTGAATTTATGCTCAACTTTTAGAAATGTATTTAAAGAGACAATTTATATCGTTTTAGTTAATATACAATATCTAAAAAAAACACAAATTTCTTTATATAAAAAATCTTCTAAAAATAGCAAAGATGGTACCCCATAGTTGAGATGTAAGTAAACAGTGTGTTACGAGACATCATTTTATTCTTCTTACGAGCATCAAGGTAGTCGCGTCTGAGACATCACTTGGAGCGAACATACGTAATTGGCATTGTGTAAAAATGCGGTGACAGTGTGAAAAATTTTGAAAATATCCGTAAAAACACATAAAAATATATTTTTTATATCAGATTATCTTCGGTGAATAGATAAATAAGGTTGTCACTATGTATTATTCATCTGAAAGTTCAGAGGTGGAGGAGGACTCGAATGTACTTTCCTTGAGTTTAGATTTTTCGTATTTAATGATGGATACTGAATCCATCGGCGTCCATTTACGAAATAGCATTAGAGAACAGAAGGTCAAGCTTGGACCTTCACAACGATACCCACTGACTAGTTCTAGTTTGTCTAGACGTGAAAATGACGATCAGGAAAGTGCGAGTACTGCAGGTGTGTCTAGTATTGACAGTGGTACAAGGTCACGAGCTTCCGAATATCCTGCAGAAGGCGATGCAGTAGAGATCGAAGTTGATGTAGAATCAGTCGAGGACAAATTAGTATCTCTCTCTCTTCATGACGATGACCCCGAAGAGGATTTGATAGACACCGTTACGAACAGACTCTTCCTCCAGCACAACATGTTGTTAACTCTGCCCTTTGAAGTAGCCAAATACTCCAAGCTGAAGAGTTTAGATCTTTCGAACAACAGCCTCACTCATATCAATGACTTTTTGCTGCAGCTTCCGGAGTTACAAAGTCTCTACCTTAAAAATAATAGTTTAGGGGATGACAGCTTACCCAAAGATCTTCCCATTTTGACCAGGTTGAGAGAGCTAAATATTAGTGGCAACAGCTTTACCAGGATTCCCAATCAAATGTACGAAATGAATAATTTACGATACCTTTACCTGGGCAATAATCAGATTACTGAAATTTACCCTGAAGTGAAAGCCATGCAGGGGTAAGATATATTGTTTGAATTTGTTCATTATAACTGGATCAAGTACACTAGATAAAGGTAATCCATCCAAAAAGAAAAACGAGACATCTTTTATTAGGTTAGGTTAAGATATTAGCATGAATTATTAATGAAACAGAAGTTTGGCTTCAAGGAAGTTATTATTATTATTATTAGTAGTAGTAGTAACGGAGGGATTATCTATACTAACATACACTGGTTTAATTTCACATTACCATTTTCTTATAACTATTATTTCAAAAGTATTTTACACTTCATCAGTAACTGTACTTAATGTGTAAGCTGATTATTGAAAATCACTTAATTTTAGGATTAGTAAAGTGGGCACTTTCCAGTCAGTATACAGTATTGTTACAAATTGGAAAGTACCCAATAATTTTCATTATCCAGCTGAAGTGACCCTCAGTAATTATCTTTCACATTGGTGTTTCTTCAAGGGACTGCATTAGTGCAGGGGTTAGAGTACTCCATTCAGAAAGTGACAACCAATGTTCTAGCCCACCATGAGGCGTAGGAACGGTATTGAGCCTTACTTTCTTCACTCCAAACTGTTTTTGTTCACCCCCTTAATGGAGATTAATTGTGATGTTTAAAACAGCCATGTTACGATAAATAGGAACTGGATGTTAGTAATTATCGCTTGTGGCTATTTTATACTGTTGGGAACTTTTGTATTTCGCCCTTATTTCCTACCAATAAAATAAGAATCTTGATGGCGTAAAAATGCAATTTTACTCTTTGTTCTAACGTTGAAGCTAATCTGCAAATATTATTTGGTTAGAATTATGACATTAAATGGATGGTTTCACACTTTATATCTTTCAACTCATACCCATTCTCGGCGTTTATACTGAACATTCTTTCTAAATGTGGCATCATCACTTGCATCATTTTTATATTTTGACTGTAGAATTGGAAGCGAGGATCAAGAAAGGTAATAGAAATTTCATGGGTTTGGACATGAAATGAGAGGAGATGATGATATTGAGAGCATCATATAGCCTAATATGCCTTTTGAATATATATACAATTCACACCTCTTGTTTGATATTGCAAAATTTTAGAAAATTTTCATTAATAAAAGTTCTTTGAGATATTAATCTCATGCTTGATAGATTTTTTCTTTAATATACCTTGTACTTAAAGCATTATATATATATATATATATATATATATATATATATATATATATATATATATATATATATATATATATATATATATATATATATATATATATATATATATATATATATTTTTTTTTTTTTTTTTTTTTTTTTTTTTTTCTTTTGTCATTTTATTTGTCACAGTTAGTTCCCATTTGAATAGGGTGGACACATACAGGTTAAAGATTCAAGGGAGTTTAAAGTTGAATGCCCGTCCAAATGCACTGCAGCAGTATTGAACCAGCATTTGTCTGGCTCATCACTTCCCAATCCACGCACTCTACTAACAAGCTTCTGCAACACCCCCTATAAGACATCAAGTTCAAAAGTATTGAATTTTTTTTTATGAAAAAAAAAAATCTCTTCATTTAGAATTAGGATATTGTGCTCGGAAGCAGAGTGTCAAGGTTTTTCTGCCATTTATGTATAATTAACTGCATATGCAATGTACTCATCAAATAGCTGAAGTTTTGAGTAATTTTACTTACGTTGATATTGTCTTGAGCAATGCTTTACTAGTTTATGCGTCTCTAGATTAAGTTCTCAATTATGTATGAAGAAATATAAAAGCTAAGTTCTCTATTATGTATGAAGAAATATAAAAGCAAGGCTTACACAAAGTTGGACATGACTGGAGAATGTTTTAGCTATTAGGTATGAATTAACATGCATCACTGCACACATGCATATGCATAATAGTCAAAGAAATAACTACCTTAACATTGATTTAAATGTCTTCCAAACTTGTATTGTTTCTCTTTTATTACTTACTGAAGTTTTACCCTTAACTATTGTTTTAATATCTTTCTAGCCTATATGTCCTTCACCTTGGCGGGAACTTACTGGAAACTGTCCCTCATGAGCTAGGTGAATTGCAGCAACTCCAGGCTCTGGTACTTTGTGAAAACAGATTGCAAAGTTTGCCTCGTTCAATTGCAAACTTAACGCGTCTGAAATCTCTCCTACTTCATAAGAACAATTTGTGTTGTCTGCCTGTAGGGATTGTGAAGCTTAGGGGATTGTTAGAGGTAAAACCTATTTTATGCACTAATTTCACGCCTTATCTGATCTTTCAATTATTGTAGTTAGTGTATTATATATGCAGTAGAGATTGTCTTATTATTTTAATTACTAGTATTTTTATACTATATTGTATATTTCTTATTTGCCCAGCTATGCTTTTGTTATGATGAGGATATCAATAAATATTCCCAGTCTCGCTTGTAAAGTTGAATCGTTGTAAGTCGAGTACGTTGTAAACTGGAGATCCTTGTAAATTATAGTTGTCCCTCAACATATGTGGTCATCTGGTTCCAACACTTCCCACTGAAGCCAATATTTGCGTACTTTCAAAATTCTTTTTTAAAAATATCAGTGCTTTGCATATAACCTATTCCCTAAATAACTGCAGTGTACTTAAACTTTATCTAATGAAATTTAAACTTAGAAAAGAGTACAGAAGTTATTATATTGTATTTCTATTAAGGGAAAATGTTCTCGTTAAGTTTTTTCTTTATACAGTACATATTTTCCGACTTCATATTTATAAAATCCTGTTATTGAAATCTTGGTAGAAACGGACAGCTGTACTGAACTTAACTCTTATTATGTTAGTATTTGCCGTTTCATGGCACTATAAAGCCTCAATCGAATGAGGGTGGACACAGACAGTTGGAGCTAGGTGCCCTTCCTAATGCCCTGCACTACCCCCTGTCAAGTGCTCTAATCACTGTGCTACTGCTATCTCGGAATTTTTGTTGGATTACTCTAACAGTGTTTAATTTAACGTTCTTGTTTAATATTTACAGCTTAGTTTAAGAGACAATCCGCTTGTTACAAAGTTCGTGAATTCGTGTGCCAGAGAATTGATGTACAATTCTCCATCTCTGCTTGAATTGGCTGCTCGGGTAATTAAACTAAAGAAACTCCACTACACAGAAGAAGATCTTCCAAAGTCACTCATTATGTATTTGAGCTCTGGACATCGTTGCGTCAATCCTAAATGTAAAGGTAAGTTGAAACAATTTTGCACTGTTTTATGTGTCGTAATTAGGCCCCATTCGAAGGAGGGTGAACATACACGTTATAGTTACAATGGAGATTAAGGTTGAATGGCCACTTTAGTCGTTTCCTGACTCATGCACTCTACCAATGAGAAACCGTGGTTCCTAGAAGCGCTTTGTCAAATTTGGTCCCCATTCAAATTGGGATGGGCGTAGGTATGTCGGATTTATACGGAGAATTGAAGCTGTATGTCCTTCCTAACACCTTATGGGATCAGACCCGTTTTATTTGCTTCTCGACACATGCACACTACCGCCTAGCTACAGGAAGAGTTCAAAACTTTTTGCTTTTACCATTATTTTATTACTTGAGCTGCAACTTTTACTTGGAGTACTTTTCTTATATACAGTTGTGGTCCCTGCTATAATCATTTGTCATAAATTTTGTATTCTTGCAAGTTTCATTGTCAGTGACCTGTACTCACATATGATTTTTGTTTTTGCTTATAGTTTTTATACATTCTTGACGTCGCTATAATAGAAGACATACATTGTGATCAGTATTAATTTAATGTACTGTATGTATATATATATCATGTTAATTTGTTTTAATTTTCATTAGGGCATTTTTAACATAGTATTTCTTTTTTAGGGATGTATTTTACATCTTGCATTGAGCACATCAAGCTTGTAGACTTCTGTGGAATGTACAGAGTCCCTCTGATGCATTACCTGTGTTCCTCGAGATGTTCCTCGAAAACGCCAACGTACTACAGAGCCTCTTCTTCCGAATCTGAGAGCGATGATGAACAACCATCGGCAAGACTCAAGAGAGTGCTTCTGGGTTAAACGAGGGACTGATAATTATAAGTTGAATATCTGTCAGTTGATATATACGCTTTAAATATTAACATTGCAATGCAGACGTATTTTTATAGATGTAATGTGATTTTTGTAAAAAATAAAAGTTTAGTTTTAATAGATGATACCATAGACTTGTACTTTATCCATGAGTTTTGTAATGCTTTCAGTGTGCCATTTGTGAAGACTGAACAAATTTTTGTGCCAGGGAACTTTTGTTCACCAAACATTACATATCACTGCCATATATTCATCCAATTCAAATTTGTGTGTACTGTAGGTGTACTTTTATATAAATTTATTATAAAATATATTTTGTGAACAAGATCCTATATGATGCCAATAATTCAAATTTGTAATATCTAGTCGTATATGCAGTGATGAATAGTTTCTCATTTCTATTAAGGGGAACACTGTTATTACAGTTTCAGGCAAGTCCTATCATCAATAGTTTCCTAATTGATTGGTAGATAGCAAGTGATATTATACATAGGCTTTTAAGTTTTGAATATGTAATAGATATTTTTATAGTTCATACAGTTTACTATATGTTAAATTTTGTAGAATAACCATTGTAATACATCTAATTCGTTGCATGTGTGGATGTGGTAAGAATAACATTATGCAAATTAGTTAGCAACCCGTGATTGCTGTACCTTAAATGTTTGATTTTTTCATCTTATTTTGAAGATTTATATTTACGTCTTATGGTTAAGATTGATATTCTTTTTCTTCTTCTTGAGCTTTGTTAGCCTATCTTTATACGGGCTTGCTGTTATTGATGAGCTGCCTCTGTTGCCTGTCTTGGCCCTTCTTTCTCCTAAGGTTGATATAGAATCCAATAATAGTTATCTTGTTCATAGCTACAGCTTTAAATACCATTGAAATCTCTCCAAGCAGCAGAGTAACTTGAGTTATATTTAATATTAAACTTTCAATTGATGTACTTTGGGTACACTGAGTACTGTACACGTGAGTCCTGCTTTTTTGTTTTTAAGATTTTATTTTAAAAGAATTTTATACAGAAGCTCCTCTACTTTCGAACAACTGAGTTAGGAACATTTACAGATACAAACAAAAACCTCCCCATTATCTACTTATGTATTAATGTATGCATTACTGTATTATTACATTATTATTACTGTATTAAAATTAATTTATACTGTATACTGTTTTATGTAGTAGTTTAGTGTCTTAAGCCTAAGTACTGTACAGTACTGCATATGTATGTACTGTACAGAGCATTTTTTTTTTTTTTTTTTACCTAAGCCCAACAGTTCTACTTGCAAATGGATTTCTGGAACATAACACGTTTGTAAGTTGGGGAGTATATATATATATATATATATATATATATATATATATATTATATATATATATATATATATATATATATATATATATATATATATATATATATATATATTGGACACCTTGTCACATAAAACCTCAATAAGTTTTGCTAATTATTTTAAGACAGTAAAACACATAAAAGTACTACCCAATGATTTCGGTTTGCTTTAAGACACTCAAACACCATGTACATAATTATCATTTAATTATGTTTTTTATCTATCGGAATCTGTAAATACACGTATGTTATATATTGAGAGAAAATTAGTATTAGCCTGTTTAGTGAATTATCTCAATGCCTTCAAGATATATGGTAACTTGGTGTTTGTGTCATGTCACACCAATAAGGTTTAGTTAAGTGACGTGAGAAACAGAACAGATTCATAGTGCCAATCAATATTTTCAGTATTTCTGTATTTTCAGTACTTCTATATTTATAGCGCCTACCGAATTGTTTTGATATGGCGTGCAGTCTCAAGGCTAATCGTAGATACCTCTTTTAGGTCATAAATGTTTTGTTAAAACTACATGACATACTATGTTCTTGAGAGTTCTAGCTATGCATATCTTTAATGAATCTCAAGACATTTATACTTCCACCTCAGATAATGAGAATATTATGCCAATATTATACGTATAGAAAGTAATTTTTTTTTGCATTTCTTACATATGCTAGGATTGGCTTGCTGCTTTAGTTCCTCTGTATATTAAATACTTATTTTTTTCTCGAAGCAATCATATGCAAGGTTTGAATATTTTTTCCTATAAATGTCCTTTGTAATAATGAGTATGTCCTTTTTCATTCACATTTGTGGCAACCCTGATACTAACAGTACAGTTGTTAAAGTTTGAGCCTAAAAAAAGACAGACTAACTATCAAAAAGGACAATCCTAGCAACACTGGTTATTAAATAGTGTTGTTTTTTGTTTTTATAATGTCGCTTCATTGCAGTTTGAATAAGTAATCAGTTTATAACTGTGTCATGCTTGTTAGCAGATTCCTTGCTTAAACTTTGTAAACTCCTCTAGAATTTGTATTTTGAAAAGTTATAGAAACTGACCGTAAATGTTGTTACAGTATTTTGAAATTAAAGAAAAAAATTTAAATGTTGTCAGTGTCCATTAACATCATAATTTTTTGTTTTTTAAACTTTGGTTAAGAGAACTGCTATCCATTTTCATTATTATTATTCCATGGTCTGAGGTTGGAAAGGGCACTCACTCAGGGTAACAGTCACACTTGCCAGTAAGAAAGTCCCTCATAAGAAGACACCGTCCTAGCCTTAATAGGAAAGGGAGTCCGTGAATAAAACTGATCACATTATTATTAATACTATCAGCTAAGCAATGAGCCTAGCTATGAAGAACTCAAAGACTTAACAATATGGCTATAGCAGGGAAAACAGCTTTGTAAGGAAAAGGAAAAAGATGAAGAAAAAGGAAATTATATGAAATGGCACAACTCAGTAATGGGATGGTATTATCCTATGGAAAAGAAGCCTACAAACTAACTATATTTAACTGTATGAATTATGATTCCAGTTAATTCAAAAGTCACTTAACAATCAGCAGATTTCCCCAGCAGTACTGAAGACTGGTAGGGTTTCGAACTAAGACATATATTCTCTCGGCATTTGTCTGATTGCCTCCTTCATTGGGATCACCGCCACCTCGCAGTGTTTCATTCAAATGTATACACTCTAACAGAGGCTTCAGAGCTACCCATCCAACACCAGCAGCTCGACCCAGCGTCATACTGAAACATCCATGAGTCAAATATCCGATGATGTTTCGGGAACAGCACTGCAGTGGATCTTCTTTATTCATTAGCCATAAATGCTCCATGTCACTATTGTACAATTTATGCTTTGCAATGATTTCCTGGAAAGGACAGGACACATTTCAAATTATTTCTGAACCACATTAATATTTTAATCATAAAGAGCATCCAGAGAAGAACAGGCCAAAATTCTTTATTTTTCTGAACCCCATAAACAATATTTTCATCATAAAAGTCCTGAAAAGACAGGCCAAAATGTAATCTCTGAACCCCATAAAATATTTTAACCATAACAGTCCAGAAAAGAACAGGTCACACTAAATTTTCTGAACCCCTTTAAAAATATTTTCATCAAAAGAATGAGCCCCAGGGACTAAAGTCCAGCTATAATCTGAATAAACACTGAAACTAACTCATCCATAAGAACAAATACATCTTATGTTTTTTTTTAAATGCCTCACAACAACTTTAGTTCCTAGCGTAATTCTGCTTGCCAAGACTAAATACGCATAGATTAAAGCAAGAGGAATTATTGCAGCATGAGATAAAAACCTGAACTGCGCAAAAATACTGTGACGATAATCAAACTTATTTCATCATACAAAATATAAGCTAAATCACACATGGTCTACATCAATCTGTCTCCTATACTAAATGAATCCTAGTATACATTGCTGTTTATTGTTTATGGGCCATTATCAACCCCCATTCAAGTGGGGGTGGACACAGACTGGTTGGAACTGGGAAATAAAGGCTGGATACCCTCATGCAATAACATCTCTGAAATATAAAAGGTCTTACCCTTACATTAGTAGTGAAATACCGTGCTCATCACAGAATGTGTACCTCCAACAATATAGTTTTTTTAAATATAAATGTAGCTTACACATCTGTTCAATCTATATGTTAAGGTAAACAAGTGATAACATGAGTATTTCACAGTATTCAAGGATGGCCATCTTTCATTATATATATATATATATATATATATATATATATATATATATATATATATATATATATATATATATATATATATATATATATATATATATATATATATATATATATATATATTACCATACTTTTTTAATAAAACACCCTATATTACAGGAATCAACAGGGCTGACACAACTAAATGATGGGAGAGGCTGCAAGATACACATTTGCAAAACTTCGTATTCACTGAAAGAATGAACATATAGATTTATACATGTATGATACATTTCTCTAGAAAAGGTAGTTGTCTTTTTTTTAATAGGTAAACACAATCACCATAAAGACATACCTTGTTAGCCATCACTACTTGGTTCTCCGCCTCTTCTGTCAATTTCTTAAAGTTTCTCGCTCTCTGCATAGCATCTAACTTATTTAGTTCATTTTCTAATTGTGCCTTAGCTTTCTTCTTAATACTATTAAGTCGTCTCTGGAAAAAAAAAAAATTTAAGGTATTCTCTGCGTGACTTATGGGGCAAAAGTAGCTCAGTGGTAGAGTAAGAGAGTCGGGAAGTGACAAGCCTGAGTAACACAGGTTCGATCCCCCTACAAGGCATTAGGAAGGGCATCCAGCCTTAATATACACTTGAGGTATTTTGGACCAGCTATGGCTGTTGGGCATTATGGAAGAAGATTCTTGTCCACTTAACATGTGGATGGCACAAACAGGATGGTGTGGAGGAATTGTGGCTGCCCTTTTTTCCCAAATAGCTAAAGAAGAGTGATCAAGGTATATTAGCTTCTGATGAATGTGTGATTTGACTTAGCCACTCTTTTACAAGGAGGAACATGGCCATTGTCAATGCATGTAAACTTTTCAAATGTTTACTCACCTTAATAGTTACATGTTCTGCCCTCAATTTCTTACGCTGTTCCTGCTTTAAGTCTGCACGACTTGGTTGCAGAATAATTAAAGAATCTTTCAAATTCTGTCCCTCTTTTCTTTTTTCTACAATGTCACTTTCGTGCGGTAAGCATATCATTGCACATGGCTCCAGGTTTCCACCTCCAATCAGAGTTATTTTAACTTTAATTAAACATGCTAGTTCTGAGTCCTGACAAAGAACATCGCTAAAATTCTTCAAAGACTGGATACCCTCTGATGTTTCTCTATTAGATTTCGTCACGTCCATTTCACTACCTTTTAACACTAAATCCACAGATTCCTTATCAGGATCAATTTTCAGGTCATCTTTAATCCGTTTTAAGACTGTACGTTTGAGCGAATTGAAAGCATCGCCACATCTATTCGCTAATTCTTCTAAGCGGTTTGGATCCCTGAGTACGTAAATGTCTTGTGCACATACCCAAGAATTTATCAATTTCTGCCAAGGTGGAGTAAATGGAAACTGTACTCCCAGTTTTATGTAATTAGGTCGACAATTGGGTGGTCTTTTGAAATACTTTACATGCTTTTTCTTGGCCATGAACTCAGAATAACTTCCTCCTGAAGGTGTGTCGGGGTGTAAATTTGGTGCCATAGGGGTAAGGAACTCCATGTAGAGGCTTTCAGCGGCTTGCTGACCTCCTGCTACCCCACCGCACATTATTATAGGCAACCAGACGTTCATTCCCCATCCTGAACAAGTGACGACATCCCAGCCAACACCTGTAATCAATAGCCTTTCCATTAATTACTAAAAATAATCA
Source organism: Halocaridina rubra (assembly GCA_037179515.1). NCBI lineage: Eukaryota > Metazoa > Arthropoda > Malacostraca > Decapoda > Atyidae > Halocaridina > Halocaridina rubra. The sequence goes on along the minus strand of JAXCGZ010001993.1, from coordinate 76,510 downwards.
GTGTTCAATAATGTTTTTAATCAACTTTATTCTTTATATTGATGTTTATAGCAACTCAGCCTAGCTGAACTGATGCCATCAAAACTTATCTGTCAGGTTTGTTAGTAATTTATTTTCATTTGAAACCCAATTCCCAGATATTCACAAGCTCTAATTCACTGTCTATCTTGCTATACACAAAATTCATAATCCCCCTTATAAGGGGCTGGCTGAGTCAATGCAAAATACTGGACTCTTGTGGGAGGAAAATATAAAGGAGGCTATTCCTAGCTCCCTTGTTCTGCCCCATTTAGTCGACTTTTACAAACTGCAGGGGAACACAGAGAAAGTACTGTCACCTCCCTCTACAAGGTATCTACACAGAATAACCTGTGTGATGATTTCAAAATTCATTAAAGGAACTGAAGCAGTATGGTTACTAGCAGAAATAATATGTATCAGTAGTGCTAATATATCTTTCAAATCTCAAAAATTACAAACCCAGAGATTGGCTTCTTTACAATAAGAGGAAACTGCCCAGGTAATCGAAGCCTTTCCCAGGTTCATGTAGCCCGAAAGGGTCAGGGGTTAGTTGTGAAGATGTGGTCTATTTTAACTGCTATTCTATTGAGTGGCTGGCCTCCTCTTCTGATATGTAGCTCTGAAGGATACACCCACCTGGCAGAGGATGCCGATGTACACAACCACATATGATGACGGTTTTTAAATTCTTCATGGTTTTGACAGTGGACAGGGATCGATATTTTGACATGAGTGTCTCTAGTACTAGAGGTCATAGTTTGAAGCTTAGTAAGAAAATCTCTTTTCAAGATGTAAGGAAGTACTCTTTTAGTGCAAGTTGATTATCATAATTTGTTAAACAAGGAAGTAATTAATGCAAACATCATTCATAGTTTTAAGGACAAATATAATAAGAATAGAGTATAAAAATGGAACTAACCAGTAGATGGGGAGTTACGAGCATAGGACTCTTTCCTGTAAGTACAATTAGATTATTACCAACAACATAAGAATAACTCCATGACAGCTTTGTGAGGAAAGCTTAGGATTAACTGTGGTCTTCCTTTGGGATTCGATGCTGTTCAGCCATGCAGCTTAGGGAAAGCCAACAACTACAATAAGTGGAAAGAAACTGGAAAGTCAAAAAACTTACCTCCAAATACCCTAAGTTCAAATTATATTCAGATTTTCCTTTCCATTTTCCTACCAAATAAAACTACATATCCATTACCATATCCGAGAGAATGCGTTGGTGGTCTAGACAGCAAAACGAGAGGCAATTTTGCTTCTTGGGGACTTTCTGGTAGCTTGGAACCAGGAACCAGCAGTCGAGAACGTTTTTCATTTATTTTGTAATCGGGTTCTTTATTTAAGGAGATTTTGTCCCTTATGTTATTAACATATAAAGGACTTTGGGGTGGACATCTTGGTAGCACTGTCTCCTTTCCAATACCTATTAATATAAACATTATAAATAAAATTATTGAAAAAGGAATACAATATAATCAGAAAACAAGTACAGTATTGTAATAAGTAACTCTGCCTCCTCTCCATTATGAATATTACAAAGATTACTTAGAATATACAGTATTACGTTTTCCCAAAAAGAATACAGTATCAATGGTCAAAAAAATTGTGGATAAATTTAATAACGTCAGCAAAGAGAGAATTAAATATTCTAAGAATTCTGTAATGATCATTGGAAGAGAGAACAATTAATGATGAATCATGAACTAAAGAAGGAAATGAATTAATGTACAGTATTATGTTCAATTTGGTTGAAAGAGAATGGCGGAAGTTCAAGGATTATATACTTGGAACCAATTATTTCAAATGGTGCTAAAAAGAAGATAAAATAAAGCAAACCAGTCAAGAGAAAAATAATTGGATATCTGAGTAAAACTTAAGTACATATGCAGCACGAGCACAAGTACAACTGCCTTTATTATTGTCTTAACTTGTCAAGAGAAAACACCATTACAGTAATCCCTCGTTTATCGAGTGTTACGTTCCGGGACCACTCGCGATAGGTGAAAATCCGCGAAGTAGCAGCACCATATTTATTACAGGTATTTTATATTTATTTTTACCTTTATAAACCCTCCCTGCACTGCTAATAACTCACCCTTTACTTTATTAATAACAGCACACAAGCATAAATTTATATGAGTGTGACAGGTAAGTTTACCATACATAACAGTACGGTTACTAGCAGAAATAATACGTATCATATAGCGTAAAGCTAAATGAACGTGATAGGTAAGCTTACCGTGAATGATGTGATGATGACGTTTACATACTGCACAGCCAATGACAGCTTTACGGCTGCTTTTTGCGAGAGAAGAACATGGTAATCGGGAGTTGCTGTCGCGGTTTCTTCTTTTGTGCGAAGATGGTCTTGTAAGGTGTCTTGGCAGTGTCGATAATATTGCAGAAGTGCACCAAACGAACCATATCATCGTCCCACTTCTGCGGGACAATGTAGAGAACAGTAGATTTGTTGATGCCAAAATGGCAGCCGACAGCCGAGAAACTTCTTCTTTCCTTCAGCATATCTAACAATTTTACCTTATCTGCAATGGTCAACATCTTCCTCTGCAGCATTGCAGGGGTAGAAATAAAGCAAAAGTTTCACAAAAAACACAAGCACAATGTAATAAGAGGCACAACGCGAAAGGCGCACAAGTGAGTAACTGAATGGGTGAGGCGAGACAATGGAAGATGCTGGAAGAATCAAGCTTCAATCAAAGAACAATCAGACCCAAGGATACAGAACACAATTCTGTGACTCATCGTCTCCCACCAATCAGCCAATAGCATCACGTGTACTGTCTCATGTAGGTGCGACCCTTTGCGTTTTCCAAGACGCCGATACAGGTATCGTATTTTATATGGTGCAATACTGTGAGTTACATGTTTAAATTTATGTTTTTCACTATTATTTACTGTTTTATTATTTTTAGGTTAGGAAATACTATTTATTATCAATAAAATAATGAAAATACTGGAAATTTTAATATTTCCATATATCGAGGATTCCCGCGATATATCCAGAAAATCTGCGATATAAAATACGTATGCTCGCCATAAAAACCCGCGAGGCATTGAATTTGTGGAAGGTGACTTGCGATATTGCGAGGGATTACTGTATACGCATCACAATTAGTCTTCACTCTACTGGGGGTGAAGAGAGACATGTTGGTGAAGCTAGGGGATTAAGGCTGTGTCATATAGTTTTATTCTATGACTATACTTATCTTATAGTGTGCAAGGTGATAACAGATATGCACAGGTTGTTTAATATTTAAGTTTATTTAGTTATACACTTATTCTACACCTCAAAGCTCCCCGTCCCCTTACGGTAAAATCTAATATCTTATTTGTGCCCCGGATAACTAGTAATTGATGCTCTCCTCTCTACCTGCTTCTTACTTTCTTGCACGACCAAGATGGCAGGGCGTGGTAGGCTTGGACAGCCTCACCCAATAGGCTTCTAGAGAAAAGGGGGTGCCCGTCCATTTTGTGTAGTGTTAGGGGGGTGGTTATAAAAAGGCCAATCGGACACAAGGAGGGCCTATATATGTATTTTCACAGGTGCATGTGGATACGTACATGTAGATATTGGTTTTCAGCTCTTATGGGAACAACTGGAAACTGAGTAACAATTTTGACCTCTATCGGTAACTGGCGCCGATGTGTTAGAGGTCTATGGGTTGAACCATAAATCTCTCGTCATTTCTCTGTAAACACACATCCTGCCCAGAAAGCCATACTGGAAAATATCAGTTACACCACTTGAACACCCCTGACACCACGTGGGCTATGTTCTGTTACACTTTTTAATTAAAATTTCTTTAAGACACTCCCCATCACCACCCTGAAACATCCCATTTTAGACGAAGCATTATACATTTAGAGAGTGTTATTCTTGTTACCCATAATTATTTTAGCAAAAAAAAATGGGCAAAATTATCTAATCTGATGAATTATGACATACAATTTCATATAATTATCTAAACAGAATGTTTCTCATTCTCTATCTCAAAATTTCACATAATTATCTAAATAGATTACTTATCAAAGTTTCACATAGTTATCTAAATAGATTATATATCAAAATTTCCCTATGCTCCTTAATCCTTACTAAAGTTTCCTGAAAAAAATCCATTGTCAAGGGACTTTATATATACAGAACATGTGATTTCTGAAAGAGATAAACAAAAGAAAAATATGTTTCTTACAATAAGAATTCTAATTAAAGAAAAAATAAAAATTAAGTATTCACAAGTACAATACAGTGATCCCTCGTTTATCACGGGGATTAGGTTCCGGAACCGACCGCGATAGGTGAATTTCTGCGAAGTAGGATCACCCTATATGTACATAGATATTTTACATTTATTTTTACGTTTACTGTATAAACCCTCCCTGTACTGTTAACAAACCACCCTTTACTTTATTAATAACAGCGTGCAAGCATAAATTTAAATATTTTGGTATATGAAAGTGATAGGTAAACTTACCGTGAATGACGGGGTAATGACATGGCATCATCGAGAAGGTTACAGAAGGTCACCGAACGAACCATATTATCATCATGTTCTTCTGAGAGTTGTTGGAGTGCTGTCACGTGTTCATACAGGGCTGCCAGACATTTGAGTGTAAGGCCAGGTTCTTCGATTTCCTCGTGGCTCAGTTACGAAGTGAATTGAATATACAGTACGTAGGAAAACTCTTGATCATTATGAAAAATATTGAAGTGGAGAGGCCAAGTATCCTATCAGTGATGTTTTGAAATACATCAGTACTTTGTACAAACTGGTCTCAATTCAGGTCAGTCTTCAGAAACCAACTGGGTTCCTTCTCCTTCTATGATGGAGGTGGATGGCATTGAAAACTGAAAATGACACTAGTGCTCCCCCAGTAGGGGAAATCTCTTTTAAATCACACATTAAAGAAGATATGCAGAAGCCGCTTGAATTAAAGAGGAGTCTGTTTATGCGAAGGAAACGATACTGATGCTCCCCCAGTAGAGGAAATCTCTCGTAAATCATATGTTAAAGAAGATCTGCAAGAGCCTCTTGAAATTAAAGAGGGGCCTTTTAAGGCGTAGGAGACTGTTATCGAAAGAACCCAACCCCTGAAGCATAACATATTAATAAGCATAACGCGAACTGCGCACATGTCAGTTAGACTGAACGAGTGAGGCGAGACAATGGAAGATGGTGGGAGAACCAAACTTCAATTAAAACGCCAATAAGACCCCGTGATACAGAACATCCAGAAAAACAATTCTGTGATTCGTCGTCTCCCACCCTTTCAGCCAATAGCATTCCATGAACTATCTCACGTAGGTGTGAGCCTTTGCATTTTCCAAGACGCCAATACAGTGTACTCTATCGTACAGTATTTCACATGGTGCAATACTGTGAGTGTATATGTTTAACTTTGTTTTTTACTATTTTTTACTCTTTTATTACTCTTAGGCTAGGAAATACTTATTTTATCAATAAAATAATGAAAATTTCAATATGTACTAGCTCACGTAGGTGCGACCCTTTTCGTTTTCCGAAACGCTGATACCGGTATCTTATTTTACATGGTGTAATACTGTGATTATTTATATTTTTTACTGCTTTATTATTCTTAGGCTAAGAAATACATATTTTATATCAATAAAATAATGAAGCTACTGGAAATTTTAATATATGCTAGCTCATGTAGATGTGACCCTTTGGGTTTTCCAAAATGCTGATACCGGTATCGTATTTTCTATGGTGCAGAGTTACATGTTAAAATTTATGTTTTTTACTATTTCTTACTGTTTTATTATTCTTAGGCTTGAAAATACATTTTTGTATCAATAAAATAATGAAAATTTTTGTTTTCAATAAAAAAATGAAAATACTGAAAATTTTAATTTCTTAATATTTTAATATTTTCGCATATACCCAGAAAAAAAAAACTCGCCAAAAGAAAACGCGATACAGTGAATCCGCAATAGGTGAACCGCGATATAGCGAGGGATTACTGTATATAGCTATTAATCAGTGACAAAATTATTTAAGGAGAAACTAATTAAAAATGGTTATAATACCCAATTAATATAAAATACAGTTGGTTTATCAATAAAAACTATTATCATAGTACTAAATCAAAATACAAGCACTGTTGATGAATGACAACTATTCATTAATGACACTTACTATATTAATCCTAGGGTACATAGTTTCTCTTATATCTATATTACTTCTACAGGAGGCATTGAGGCTTTCTTAACTTAAATCTTAAAAGCTAAAGAAACAACAATTTTTTTTAATGTTCCTGTGTGATGTCCATCAAAATTATTTGAAAGACAGAGGGGAATTTTCTTTTCCCTGATCTTGCTTTACTCTCTCCATGCAAAGACAGTGGGGCCTTTTCCTTTCCCCTGGTCTTGTTTTACTCTATTCATGGTTTGGTAGCTGAAAAGAAGTTATTATCCTTTGGGACATGTCTTTCTCTCTTTCATAAACATTTTTATTTATAGGGATTTTTCATTCCCCCAATCCCTTTGTCTCCATTATTGCTAGGTCTTGGGCTTTTTCCCACACCTGATTCCATCATCCCCTCATCTCTCCATTGCGAGATAGGTCCGGGGTTGTATCCAGGAACCATGAATTCTGCTTCTTGAGACTGGCCGGACAACTGAAGGGTGCCAATATATCTGCCATGAGCCTCTTCCTCCCACGTTTGTGCGACTCTTGAGGCGGTCCTATGACCCTTCTTCCTCTCACGCCACCTATCCCCTGAAGGTGGATCTTCCTCACAAACTCAAATTCTGCAATCAGAATAACCTGTAGTAGATTCTAGGGCTGGAAACTAGGGTTTAATGTCGCTATTACAAGTGCATGAAAGAATAGATATCACCTCTGCGAACAAACAATGGCCATATGTAAGCACTCAAAGGGTATACAGTACTTCGCCTCCCCTGCATCTGCAGGCGCTTGCAATCTCTCCAATGGGTAAAAGGGACTGGTATGTGAAAAAAAATTTAAAATTGCAGGTCGGGGCTGCCTGGAAAGAGGGTGGTAATTGTAAGTATGTGTCTGCACCATTAGATCATTATTCCAAGATACTTAGGACGTAGCTGAGTAACTGATACACCCAGTTCTTGGAATAACGCGAAAATAGGTTCTCAGAAGTGCCGTGTATTGTAATTTTCAAGCAATTTAACAAGTAATTTTCCATAAGAAACAATGATAATGGGCACAGCTCGTCCATAGACACACTATACCAAATATATAAGATAAGTAAAACATATTTTATAAGTACATAACAAAGCAGAAAGACCTGTAGTTATTTATATTAACCTGCAAATAGTGCACAGTATAAAAGATATACAGATTTACTGTACAGTAAACAAATTAATGCAATCTATTATGCGGTGGGCAACAGGCATATACAGGGACGCGCATGGTGGCAGTGAGCACGAGGATGCAAACGTTTTGCCGCCTCTGTATCAGCTGATGCACTCTCACATGCTATTTCCCTGATGATCTTATATAAAAAATTGTTTGCTGTTTGTTCTTAATGATTTTTTCAATTTCCTTCATAATATTCAATTGCATCAAGCGGTAGAAGAGGAGGAGGATGCGGGAGAACCAACCTCTATCCACAAACATTTTGTCACTTCCGTATCAGTTGATGCACCCTCGCACGCTATTTCCCTGATGATATTATATTAAAAATTTGCTTGCTGTTTGTTCTTAATGCTTTTTTGCAAGTTTCTTCATAATATTCTATCGCATTAAGCGGTAGAAGAGGAGGAGGATGCGGGAGAATGAACCTCTATCCACAAACGTTTTGCCACTTCCGTATCAGCTGATGCACCCTCGCACGTTATTATATCGAAAATTTGTTTGCTGATTGTTCTTTGTGCTTTATTTCCATTATCTTCATATTATCCAATCACATTAAGCGGTAGAAGAGGAGGAGGATGGTGGAAAAGTGCCTCCGAGGCAGACGATTATTTATTAAAATGAAATTTTTTTTTCAAATTTTTTAGAGTGGGAGTTATTCGCGAATTTCGTATTTTTTTACTATTATTTTATAGGGGCGTTATTCCAATTTCGCGAATTATAAACACGCGGCAAAAGCAAACAAGGAGTACATAAAATTAGTAAACTACAGATATCAAAAAGAAAAGTCATGAAATGCCGAGAACAGCCACTAAAGAAATACTCTTATTAACACTGACTACAGTAACATATGAGCATGAACTCAAAATAAAAATACGAATCATTTATTTACTACTGATAGCATTATGAAAATAATAAGTAGCAAAAGAGCCATGGAGTGATAGCAACAATAACAGCTAATGTAATAATAACAACAATAACAATAATCGTGATCATAATAAGAATAAAAATAATAAAAATAGAAATAGAAATACTAAATCAGGAATAACTGTAAATATACAAGTGATACTGGCATTTTGAGGCAAGAACAGTTATATACTTATAGTTCATAGTAATGCTCATTTTAAACCAATTTCTTTCACTATTCAAATTCCTGCTGTCATAATATATATAGCAGCATAGTCACCAACCTTCTTGTTGCTCAATTGGTCAATGGGAGCTTATTTATTTTCCAAGTCAGTTGCAAAATGAGGAAGAAAATCTCTCATTACTATTCAATTCAAATTCTGTCTTATCAGTATTTATGCAATATCAGCAGGCTTAAACTCATCTAATATAATAAAACTAGGGCACATTTATCATCTAGCAAATTTGCAAAAGAATTAAAAAAAAAAAAAATCAATAAGCATAATACTCTGTCAACATACAGAAACAACATCCATTCTTTTTCTGTTTAACATTTCAAATAATGCTAGTGAAATAAACATACACATACTTGCCTATTATGGCGACCTTTCTCTTTTTATAAATCAAAGGGTTGAGTCGAAGCACACACTCGCTACAAATCGAACATGCCTCCGACGAAATTTAAACAAAATACTACAATCATATCTGATCAGTATAGTTAATAAAATATGAAACTCCTGGAAGCTTGACAAACATGATAAATTAAATTTTAACTTTAAAATATATTTTACACTAAAGCTGATATTTCAAGAGAATTTCTTACTTTTATTTATCTATCTCTACTATAATCAACAAAATTAACGATTATCCTTTTTTAACAAACGATATAAAAGGACTTAAGTATCATTATTTTAATTTCAAACTCAAAATATATTCTCTGAGAATCTCAATTATCTTAATTAGCTCAATTGTAATTATAAATTTTAAGACAATGACAGTAATTAACAATAATTATCTTCAGAGAAGCTTCTCAAAATCGTTAAGATCTTCAAATTTTACGATTATCGTACGAAGGCTATATCCACCTCTCAATCAAAACTATACAAAAAGCATGTAACTGTGCATGCAGTAATAAAATTAGAAAATATTTCATTTGCAACATTAAAGAATGAATTTTGCCTAAGTTTCATAATCTCTTAAGGAATCGTCATAAAAATAACATATACAGTAATCCCTCGTTTATCGAGGGTGTTACGTTCCAGGACCTACCACGATAGGTGAAAACTCGCGAAGTAACAGCGCCATATTATATGAGTATGACAGGTAAGTTTACTATAAATAACAGCGCGCAAGCGTAAAGCTATATGAACGTGATACGTAAGTTTACCGTGAATAACCTATACGTACTGTACAAAAATAATACCTATAATTATAACACATTATATTTATAAAAACAATAATGATAATACAGTAACTTTACGAGGCCAACATGTGAGAGCAGAGAGGGGTACAGTAATGATGACGTTTACATACTGCACAGCCAATGACAGCACAAAAGGCGCACACGTCATAACTGAATGGGTGAGGCAAGACAAGGGAAGATTCTGCAAGAATCAAGCTTCAATCAAAAAGACAATCAGGCCCTAGGATACAGAACACAATTCTGTGATTAGTCGTCTCCCACTTATCAGCCAATATCATCCTGTGTACTATCTCACGTAGGTGCGACCCTTTGTATTTTCCAAGACACTGATATCTACGCAGCACATACCATACCGGTATCGTATTTTAAATGGTGCAATACTGTGAGTTACATGTTTAAATTTATATTTTTTACTATTTTTTACTGTTTTATTATTCTAAGGCTACGAAATACTTATTTTTATCAATAAAATAATGAATATACTGGAAATTTTAATATTTCCACATATCGTGGATTCCCACAATATACCCAGAAAATCTGCGATATAAAATACATATGCTTGCCATAAAAACCCGCGATGCACTGAATCCACGGAAGGTGAACCGCAATATAGCGAGGGATTACTGTATATATTCTTCTATTTACTCAAATTTAATATTTTCGAGTGACTACCCAACAGAATACCTCAGCAGACAGAGAGGGGGAGTTATATATTTTTCCTATTTTTTACCTATACTTACAATCGATTAGGTACTTAATTACCCATTTTTTCCTCTTTCTTTTCCTACCCAAAATACTGCTCAGTATTTGTCTTCTGGACTTCAGATGGCTAGCTTTTGCAGGGAGTTTTTCGCGCAGGTGCTGTTCCCTCCCCTGTCTCTTCGGTTTCTGGATCGACTTCGTCTCTTTCAAATACAGGAAACGGCTACGCGACATTCTTGTTGTCATTTCTTGTGAGTTCACACTCCCTTCTTTATGACCAAGATGAAATGATGGTGGCAAACATTATCATGGCTTAAACTCCAAAGTGTCACTTTAGCAATTTAGAATATTCCTTCAAACAATTAATGTAAATACTGCAGTTAGAAAAAAATATAAAATCACTCATAGATTCGCGTCCTTCATCACTTAATATCTCTCTTGGAATTTTCAAATTCGAACAATTATCTCACTGGCAGAGTAGTGGACAAAAAACTAATAAAATAAAAGCTGCATCTTGGCCATACCTGGGCAGGTGGAACTACATTGCCTCATAAAAATATCCCTTAATAGATATCGCAAAGTCTACCTCACCTCCCGCTAAAACTATGCGCATATCAGCAATTACGTCTTCTTCAATCGCATATGGCTTGCAGTAAGACACGAGTGATGCAGAAGAAGGGTCCTCCCAGACCCAGTCCCCATCCTGCTTCTTAACGAACTCCTCGCGATTCCATTCACAAATACCCTCTCTATATCACTCAAAGGCTGTCGCACCCGGTCGTTCAATATCCCCCCCCCCCTCGCTATAGCTTTCATTCATGCATTCACTCACCCATTCTCTCTTAGCGCCTTCCCCCATTCATTGAACACATTTTTTCCCCATTACTCAGAAAGAATGTGTGTGAAGTTGCGGTCAGCCCAGATGGTCGCATGAGTGTCAACGGTCCTAGGTCCTCTCTATACTCCCTATATACAGTATGGTAGGGTGACACCCTAACCTCCCTATCACGGCATGTTTCACTCTACTCTCTTTCCCCTCCTGCATAACATCTTAACGAACAAAAAAAAACTTGTTATATCGAACAGCAATAATCTTAATAACATCACAAAAGTCTCCGACTCCTCAAAGGATATGACATACACGTATTTTAATAGCAACTAATCAGTACAATTACTATATATTCATAATAACGGAGTTGAAAGATCGATCAGTCATTTCCGCATTCTTTTCTTTAAAATTCACACGTGATAAAGAAAACCCTTAAAAGCAGATTCAAGTTTGTTTCTAAATATAAATCTTACGCGCATTCCGGAGTATAAAAAAGCTCTACAACTTATATTTTATTCTTAAACACTGTCACTCCGGCAAACGTTACTCAGTAAAATTACTCTACTTCCGCTTTAGAAAAGGAACATAAAAATTATTTTACACATATTAATTTTTCTTTTAAATTAAAATCAATACCTTTGCCTGTTTAATACTTAGCTTAGCAATAATAAAAAAAAAAATTGAGCACCTTTAAATGCCATTACTTGTTATATTGTTCTAATTGTAACAAAAATCGAGTATATTACTGCTTATAGCTATTAGTACAAATTACCTAGTTTAATAATGGGCACAGAAATTCTACTTCTATTAATTTACTAAAGCCATACCCTCCTTGATATGCGGGGTGGCTGAGTCAAAGCATATCTACAAAGTAAAATGGCAGAGTCCTCCGACTCAATTTCCTTTAATAATAGTCCCATTACTCACTGGATAAAAATTACAAGTACTTGGCCATTTTGGGATGCTGCTTGAAGAACATCACGGCCACTGTTACTGGAGGAGGGGGTTTTCCTTTCTTCTGGGTTCGTTGGTTTTCTTGCCAACGTCATCCATATCTCTCGTAAAATCACCGATTCACCATCCCAGGCATCTTCTTAGTCGAATTCAGCAACAAATAATGCCTGGTAGGGGCATTGTTTCTCAAAGCAACATTCACAGTGCTCCGCACGGTGAAATACGTGAATCGCGCTAAACTTTTCTCCCAAGTTGACCACTCAGCTCTCCAGTTGACATTTTTCAGACTTCGTGAACGAAATTTCAGCAACTTTCCTTTAGAGTCAAAATGCATGATACAATTCTTACTGCAGGGCACCTTTCCTATACGGGGATGGGGATGAGGAGGGTGAGGTATGACTTGCTGTGCTTCCTCTAACATCTGAGAGTCGTCAGAGTTTGAGGCGTCGCTCTCAGTGTCTTTTCATTGTCAGCACCGTCGGCCACACTACCTCTCCTTGAGGATGCGGTCTCGTCTCTTGCTTTTAGATGTCTTGAAGCTTCTTCTAACTCGAGGATTCAACTAATTTTTTCTACCTCCCACATTGCTTCCAGAGATGCATTATAATATGCGTTTTGCATTTTTTTCACGGCACGAGACGCACTGGCCTGTAATTTTATATTGTCTTTTCACGGTAATTTAGGCGTGATATCGTACAGCGCTGCCACCACTGTCGTATAGTTTTATTCTATGACTATGCTTATCTTATAAAGTGCGAGGTGATAACAGATATGCACAGATTGTTTAATATGCAAGTTTATTTAGTTATACACTTATTCTACACCTCAATGCTCCCCGTCCCCTTTACGGTAAAATCTAAGATCTTATTTGTGCCCCGGATAACTAGTAACTGAAGCTCTCCTCTCTGCTTCTTACTTTCTTGTACGACCAAGATGGCAGGGCGTGGTAGGCTTGGACAGCCTCACCTAATAGGCTTCTAGAGAAAAGGGGGTGCCCGCCCATTTCATGTAGTGTTAGGGGCGTGGCTATAAGAAGGCCAATCGGACACAAGGAGGGCCCATATGTGTATTTTCACAGGTGCATGCGGATACGTACATGTGGATATTGGTTTTCAGCTCTCGTGGGAACGACTGGAAACTGTGACAAATATGACCTCTATCGGCAACTGGCGCCGATGTGTTATAGAGGCCTATGGGTTGAACCATAAATCTCTTGTCATTTCTCTGTAAACACACATCCTGCCCAGAAAGCCATACTGGAAAATATCAGTTACGCCACTTGAACACCCCTGACACCAAGTGGGCTATGTTCTGTAACACTTTTTAATTAAAATTTCTTTACGACAGCTGGATGGCCTTCCTAACGTGCCATGGTGGGATCAAACTCATATTAGTCACTTCCCGACTCTGCACATTCTACCATTGAGTTACCTTGGCCCTTAGCCCGTTCTACCAGAGATACTCAAAAACTTAGCCTGAGGAGATGAAAGGGGATACAAAACAATGAACACTACTACCCTCTCCTTCTTATACCCAACAGATGCTGGTGGAGAGATATACGAAGGCCTTTTCCCACGGATATATTCCTTGTGAATCTAGAGGAACATAAAACTATGAAACCTACACAAATAATAGTCATCATCATTTACCTTGGCTAATTCCCCCAATTTGGGGGGAAGCCAACATAAAAAAAAATGACCAAAAAAAAAGAAACAATAAAAAAAGAAACACAAAAAAAGAAATAAAAAAAACAATAAGGGGATTACAAACTGACGAGTGAGGTCAGCTTTGCTTCAAAGTTGTGTAAGAGAACTAGGGTCTCTCTCTTCTCATCCCTCAATATGAAAATAGCATAAAATATAAAATAACAAAAATCTTACCTTTTTCCTGAAGAGGAAACTTCTTACTTGGCAAAGTAACTCGTGGATCACGCACAGTTATCGGGAGAACAATACGTTCTTGCGGTTGACAGTCCGTCATCTTATTCCAAGCATCAGTTTGCCTCTGATGATGTCCAAGTTGTTCTTCAAGAGAGTAATAATTTTTCCACCAAAAATTATAATTTTCCTCATTAACACTCTCATTATCAGTTAACGAAGCGGGTATAAAGGCACGCTGTAAAACTCTGAAAGAAGCTGGCCCTGTGAGACTAAATCTGCAGAGAGTGTCTTTTAACAAGGTCATTTCTAAATCTCTTGATAAATTAGCATATATAGAGGTCCTTTGAAACGGAATATTTTTCAATGCAAATTTCATGTCATTTGCATTCTTCATTTTTTTTCTACTTTCAAGAGGATCATGAAATTTATATTTTCTCTTATTATTTTTTGCATTTTCTAGAGAGTTTGATTCTGAAGCAACAGTACTTGCTGGCATGTTTATTTCTGAAGCAACAGTATTTACTGGAGTGTTTATTTTTGAAGCAAAAGTATATGTTGGTGTGTTTATTTCTGAAGCGATATTATATACCGGAGTGTTTAGTTCTGAAGCAACAGTATTTTCTCCTGACATATTTTTGGGCTCATCACTTTCATCTACACAATGTAAAGTACAAGTAGAATCCTCAAGTTTTTTAAAATCAAAAACGCCGATAAATGCATTTAAAAGATGGCTGTGAGCGGATGGGTGTACCCACACCCACAGTCGTAAGGATTTTGAGTCTTTTGATGTGAGATGATCTGAAGGAAGCAGCATTACATCAGCAGGCCCAAGAGCCCCATATGGTTTCCTGAAGATTAAATGAAGACGAATGCAAGATATAAATAACATAATAATGTGGAATAAGGACGGAGAAAATATTCTTTTAAAATACAATACCATCAATAAATTTACCACGACCTCCAATTTTTAACCAAATATCAGCATATAAGCTAATGTTACTAACAGCACTCAATTTCTTGGCATGACCAGTGAATATATGATATAATCTATCATATTTATCTATATACAAAAGCCTCAATCCCCTTGTAAGAAGGGTGGCCAAGTCAAACCACAAACACAATCACCAAAATACCTATTTCCATTTCACACATATCAATAAATATAATTCACAACAGATAATATTTCTTAAATTATGATATGCATTTTATTTCGATAAAATTATAAAGGATGGTGGTACATGCACTACAAATTTATCTCCAATGAGAATTATGATGGTGAAAGAGAAACTTCAAAAAAAAAAAAAAACTCTCTAGCTTTCCTAAATCAAACTAAACTCTCCCTCTCTCTTTCCAATCATAACTCTCCTTATCTTATATTTACATATGATCCCATTTAGGAATCAATTTTTATTTCAACATACTACAGTACAGTATATCTATCTACATGCTAAAATATCAATAAATTGTTGAACCTGTTGTATCTATAATAGCCAAGATTTTAGAGAAACGAAAAATTCTATTCTATACAAGAACGTTACTGTTTCCAAGGGAGTTTTTTCACTGTATATAAAATTATCAATAGCTCCATCTGTAGAGGCTCACAGCAGAAGATCCTTGCCTGCAGAGTGGATGACCCAAGCAGTGATGGGGGGGGGGAGAACTGTAACTGTCCTTAATCCCCAAGGAGCTTAGAGGTAAATTAGTTTCTGGTGAGAGCTTGCTTTGGCTCACCCACCCTGTTTACAAGGGGGACTGCAACCAATGTATATGCATGAGTATATTTAAAAACCTACTTGTGTGGACTGTAAAATGTCACAACAGCCCAGTTTTGACCACCGAGAGATCTGAGTTGTGAGAGCGCAGCAAGATCTGCTGGTAGAATCATGAGGTTTAATCCAGAGAATATTGTCTCAACAGAACCTTTCAACTGTATGCAATTCAGATACGACACATCCTGAAAAAGTAAGGACTTCAAATAATTAAAACACTTTAATAGAGAATATACATATAAAGAAGTAATATCATTCCAGCTGAAACTTCTTTTAGCTTTAATTATTAAGTATATAATGCAGTGGACTTCAGCAGTGCAGTGGATAGAGCACTCGACCCAGGAAGTGAAAAAGCCACATTTGAACCCACCAAGGGGCATTAGGAAGGAGGCCAAGCCTTAATACCCCAGCTCCAATCTGTCTGTCCACCCCCATTCTAATGGGGACTAATTGCAAAACACTCAAAGTTCCATAGTAAAGTATCTATATATTCATTAAGAGAATGAAGAAAATTATCATTAATCAAGTCTGAAGTTACTATAGAATACAGCATATACTATATACTGTATATCTCCAGCAAATAATAAAGTACTTGATATGAATCCTGATAAAAGGGCCTCAAAACTTAGGAAAATGCATATCTTTACTAGCCAAGTGGCCTTAAAACTTAGGAAAAAGTGTGGCTGTACTATAGATACCACTTTAAAACTTAGGAAAGAGTATTCCTGTACCAGACAACTGCTTTTAAAACTTCGGAAAAAGTATACCTGTACCAGACAAGTGTCATTAAAACTAAGGAAAAATGGAAAAAAGTATAAATGTACAAGACAAGTGGTTTTAAAATTAGAGAAAAAGTAAACCTGCCCTAGACAAGTGGTGTTAAAACTTAGGAAAAAATATACCTGTACAAGACATGTGTTCTTAGCTGCTCTAATTGCTGCTCTAAAGCCTTTACATGCTGAGAAGTCAGGTAAGCAATAGCCAAATCTTTTGATCATGTGAAAGCGCTTGGCATGCCAGATGTGTGTTTCCAGCCATACGTGGTCATTTTGTCGCCGATTATATTCTCCTAGCAAATTAGAGGGGCGCCTACGATACTTTCTACTTGGACGCTTGGTCTTTTTCGCATTATTTCCTCCCTGAAAAATATTACAATTCACTGTTAATTGGAGAATAATCACCACAGTTTTCATGTTCAAACCAAATAAATAGATAAAGAAAATAAATAGGAGATTTGAAATTGCACACATGTATACATGCGATATAAGACAACATGACAGAGGTATATAAGCTACTCATGAATGCGTGTGCTTTGACTGCCACCTCCTTTAAAAGGGGATTGTGGCCTTTGTATACGTTTGTACAAACTATTATTGCAAAACTATGAATTAATGAAAATGTGTACAGGCTAATTGGTGTATTTTCTACACCAGATGGAGTAAGTAGATATATCACAGCCTTTTGATGATAAAGATATTTGAAGTATCATAACAATGAAGGTGTAACACCTACCCTAATAGATATGGTCATAAGCTCAGTGACTTAAAGTGAGCAGATACTATTTGGTGAAATATGTATCATGGAAGAACAATAAATCTATTTCATTTTATCACAGTGTTAACGTGTCACAATTAGTCTCCATACGAATATTGGTGGACACAAACGTGTTGGAGCTATAAGTGGCATTAAGGCTGGATGCCCTTTCCAACAACCTGCGACAGGATCAAACCCAAGTTAGGCAGGCTTGTCACTTTCCTACTCACATGTTACACTACTGAGCTATCGCGAGCCCCACAAATAACACCTCTAATATTCGCGTGTGAATAACATTTATAGTTGCTTAGGTACAACAGATCAGTTATTATTTATTACATATTATTATAAAAGGGGACCTTGGCAGCTCAGTTATAGAGTGCACAGGAGCATCAGGGAGTGCATTCGGCCATAATGCCACTTACAGGCAACCTGTCGGTGTTCACCCCCATTCAAATGGTAAATAATCGACACATAAAACGTTGCACATATTATGATAAAAGTACATAATCATTTAACTGTTAAAATTACAGTAATGACAATACCTCTCGTCTATGCTGTTCACGCAAGTTCTTGGGTAGACGTTTAGGATTTGTTGAACACTGCCTTCTCTGCATATGCCTTGGAAGGTTCTGGTATGAGCGTCTCCCATGATCTGCATCATCTGCAAAACACAAGGCATTTATTAAGCAATATATAATAATCTATTTATAAGCAGAGAAAGATTGTGCATAGGTGATGTAGGCCAAAAAGATTTCTCGCACCTGCTAGCACAGTAAATTGGGACAGCTAGGTGTGGGGGGGTTGCCTTGAAATGAAGTAGAGGGAGTAAACAATCTGTAGCTGTCGGATCTCATGGGAGAAGATTTTTACCCACTTACCCTGTACAGGATGGTGGGGATATTATTGGGCTACATGATGTTTCGTACATGCGGCATTTTGTATGTAAACAAAACGAGGTTTCGTACAATAAAAAACAAGTTTCGTACAATAGAGAACGAGATTTCGTACAATAGAAAAGTTCCGAAAATTGAACCTTTTACTGTTGGGTATATCGGCGTATATTTTGGCAGTAAAGTCCATTTTAGTTCGTCTTTATTTTTATTTTTTTAAATTCAATCTAGATGCATATACAGTACTGTATTAGTATTAATACTTACCTATATATTTTATTTTTCAAATCATAATTAATCTTACACTTTAATTATTTTTCAACTGTGACTGATAATTAACACAGAAGATCTAAAGAGTTTGATATCTTCGATGTGAAAGATTAAGGGCCGTTTATTTAGCACTTAACCTCGCTATATATTAATCCGTTTAACTGCATTGTAATTTGTGCGTGTCATTATTAATTTACTCGTTAACGAGTAATTTTTTATTAATTATCAGCGAATTAAAATGGGTAGTTCATTATTTTGATAGGGTAACTTCAGTAACATAATGGCTAACATTAGTACTAGAGTGCCTAGGTCTAGACCAGAGTTAAACTGAGTTCCCGAGCTCCTGTGTGCCATTTGTGGCTTTTTAGCTTGTTATTCTGTATATAATAACTGTAAATGTATATCATTGTAAATATGAACTGTATATTTAATAACTAATGAACTATATATATATATATATATATATATATATATATATATATATATGTATGTATGTATGTATGTATGTATGTATGTATGTATGTATGTATGTATGTATGTATGTATGTATGTATGTATGTATGTATGTATGTATGTATGTATGTATGTATGTATGTATGTATGTATGTATGTATGTATGTATGTATGTATGTATGTATGTATGTATGTATGTATGTATGTATGTATGTATGTATGTATGTATGTATGTATGTATGTATGTATGTATGTATGTATGTATGTATGTATGTATGTATGTATGTATGTATGCTATGTATGTCATGTATGTATGTATGTATGTATGTATGTGACTACCTAATTGTGATTACCTAATTGTGTTTACGGGAAAGAGCCCAAAGCTCGTATCTTCCCGTCTCTTCATCGGTTCCATTTTAGACTTAGTGATACTTATCATACCTGTCCTTAAAACTATGGATTGAGATAGCATTAACTACCTCCTCGCTTAGCCAATTCCAATTATCAACTACTCTTACACTGAAAAACTATTTCCTTACATCCTGCAAAGAAGTTTTCTTGCGAAGCTTCAAACTATGACCTCTAGTTCTAGAGCCAGCCATATCGAAATATCGATCCCTATCCACTCTATCATAACCATGAAGGAATTTAAAGACTGTAACCATATCCCCCCTCACTCTTCTAGCTTCGAGTGATGGTAAGTCTAATTCCCTCAGCCTCTCATCATAACTGAGATTGCGTATTTCTGGCACCAGTTTCGTGGCATGTCTTTGAACTTTTTCAAGGTTAGCTATGTGCTTTTTCAAGTGCGGATTCCAAAAGGGAGCTGCATATTCGAGTTTTGGCCTCACATAGGTTACATAAATATTTCTCAACATTTCCTTGTCCATGTGCCTGAAGGCTACCCTTACATTTGATAAGAATGCATATGCTGCCCTTACTATGCCATTTATATGTATTTCTGGAGACAAATCTGCCAGTATGTTTACTCCTAGATCTCTCTCATTTTCTGTCTCTTGAAGTTGTACTCCAGCCACCGAGTAGTCAAGCTTGGGCCTACTTGCACTTGTACCCATTCTCATTACCTTACATTTTGAAGTATTGAATTTCATTAGCCACTTTTCTGACCACTCATGCACATTATTTAGATCCTCCTGAAGTTCTCTACCATTGTTCTCGTTTTTTTATTTTCTTCACAATCTTTGCATCATCTGCAAACATATTCATGAATGAATTTACAGACTCTGGTAGGTCATTTACATATACAAGGAACAAAAGTGGCCCTAAAACTGAACCCTGTGGAACTCCACTACTAACTCTTCTCCATTCAGACACTGAGTGTCTTACTCTAACCCTCTGTTCCCTTCCTTCTAAGTAAGTTTTTATCCATTCCAAAACATTTCCACCTATTCTAGCCATTGATTGCAGCTTCCTAATACATCTCCCATGTGGAACAGTGTCAAATGCTTTCTGGAAGTCTAGGAATATGCAATCTGCCCAGCCCTCTCTTTCCTGTAAGATTTGGCTTACCTCATCATAAAATTTTAATAAGTTTGTTACTGTTGATCTACCTTCTCTGAAGCCATGTTGCCTCACTGACAAAAAGTTGAAGGATTCCAAGTGAAGAGAGATATGTTTCCTTAGTAGTTTCTCCATAACTTTGCAATCTATGCTGGTCAAGGAAACTGGTCTATAGTTCAGAGCCGTATCCCTCCTTCCCTTTTTGAAGATAGGTATCACATTTGCTTGTTTCCAGCATCTTGGAATCTCCCCCGACACCAGTGACTCCTTAAATATGATACTTAGTGCCACTGATATTGCGTTTGCGCATTTTTTAAGCACATAAGGGGATATGTCATCAGGACCTGTAGCTTTATGAACATTTAAATCCATCAGCGCTTTGCATACCTCTGTGGCTGTAAGGTATCACTGCAATCTGAGGGGGTGGGGTATTTTCTACTGTAAATACTGACTGAAACTCCTTGTTCAATTCTTTGCAGATCTCTTCATCCGTCTCAGTGATGCTTCCATCCGCTCTCTTTAGCCTTAAAACCTGTTCTTTTACCTTCAGTTTTCCTCTGATAAAGCTGTGGAAAAGCTTGGGATTTTCTTTAGCCTTCCTGGTGATGTCCCTCTCATAGTCTCTCTCTGCCTCTCTCCTTTTACTTAGGTAGTCATTTCTTGCTCTTTTGTAGGTTTGCCACGCATTTATGTTTTTTCTCCTCCTATACCTTTTCCAGCATTTGTCTCTCCACTCCTTAGCTCTTTTACACCCATTATCGAACCATTTCTCTCTGGCATGAATTACACCTACTTTGGTGACAGGTATGCAGCAATCTACTATGTTCCCATATTTCTCACAAAAGATGTCATACATTTCTTGTACAGATTTGTTGTAAAATAAGGTTCTCCAGTCAATAACTGCAAAAAGCTCATTCATTTTGATGTAATCTCCTTTCCGATAGTTCCTCCTCATGTCCTCAGTGCCTCTACTCTCAGGAAGAATATCTTCAATGATATACTCCATCAACAACACACAGTGGTCACTCTTTCCAATTGGTGGTTCATACTCAATATTTTCAATATCCAACACATTTTCTGTGAACACTAGATCAAATAGTGATGGCTCATCCCCACCCCTGACCCTTGTTGGTTCCATTACATGTTGGTGTAGGAAATTCCCTTGTACGCAATCTAGGAATCTTGCCCCGAATGAGTCCTCACCACTGTGTGGGTCAAGATTTATCCAATCTATCTATTTATGATTAAAGTCTCCCATAATCAAAATCCTACATTTTTTTTCCCGTGCCATGTTAACAACTGAGTTTATGACTTCAATAGTACCTATATGACTTTCCTCATAAACTTCAAGCCTATTTTGGTTCCTTGGTGGGTTGTATACAACAGTTATTATAATGTTCTCTGACCCAGTATTTATGCGAGCAACAAGAAATTCCTTGAACTCACTTTCTATAGCCTAGTTTATTTCTTCAACTTGAATCCTTTCACTTATGAGCAGTGCTATCCCTCCACCAGTCCTCTCAGATCTTTCAACCCTTAGTATTCTGAAGCCCTTAGGAAAAACTGTGACACTGTTTATGTCCTCACTCAACTTAGTCTCTGTAATTGCTACTATATCTGCCTTACTGTTGTGAATCCTATCTTTTAATTCTACTGCCTTACCAGCTAATCCATCAGCATTTGTGTATAACAATCTTAATGAGGCCCCATCCCCTGATCTTCTGTCATTATCTTCTTTATCTCCCCTTTGTCTGGAAGAACTCTGTAACGAAAATTTTTCTTCTCTTCTTCATTTCTTTCATCATTTAACCTTCTTGCCTCTTGCAACAAGTTTTTGATCTTTCCCATCTCTTCATGTGTTCTGCATCGTCTAATGAACACTTCTTTGAATTCTTGAAGGTCTTTTAGACTTTTTTTTCTCAACAATATTTCCCTACATGTTTCCCCTCTCTCAAAGGTTACTTTTGTTGGTCTCGGCTTTCCTTCCCTCGAATATTTACCTAGTTGGTGTATGTTTACAATATCCTCAGGACCACAAACTACTCCAAGCTTTCTTATCAGGTCTACAACCCTAGCTTTATTTTCTTCAAGTCTCCCCTGCCATGTTGGCTCCTGGGATTCACTTATGCCTGAGATTACCACTGTCTTCTCCTTATCAAGTGCCTGTCTGATGAGTGGGTTTGCCCTTTCCATTACAACGTCTTTCATTTTTTCGATCACTGTCTCTTTATAGTCAACTGCTTGTATGTTTTCCAGTGCCACCACCTTTACAGCCTCTTTTACTGCCACATTCCCCTTCAGTGCATCAGCAAAGGAAGTTTTCATGGCATCATTTATGTATGTATGTATGTATGTATGTATGTATGTATGTATGTATGTATGTATGTATGTATGTATGTGTGGACAGAGTGTTTCGCTCAAAGTCACCAGAGGCTGTTAGATGCCTTATTAATTAATTTAGTAACTTAACTGTTATTTTCTAACTAAAAAAATTAATTCCCACTTCTTGACTTTTGCAGATTATGATTATTTGCAATTTGTATTTTAGCTTATAGCTAATTTTAAATATACCTTATTTACTCTTCTTGTACGTGTAGAAGTATAGCCCCGATATAAAGGCTGCTCCTATTTTCTGTCTGCTACGAGCCAAGAAAATTATGAGATTGTTTACCAGTAACCTAACTTTTCATTATTATTCTCGTTTTATTTTATTTGCTTCCACTTGTTGCACCTAAAAATACTGTCTCTCCCTTGCATCTCTGCTATAATTGCCTGCCAGGGACCACCACTAAAATAGTCCTTAAAATTATATCAGAGCCAGTTACTGCTCTACTGTTCGCCGTTACTGGCAGTGCGTAAGCGAGATGGCAGTCACAGGTTCTGCCTTGACTGTCGTAAGCTTAACTCCCGTACCATCTTTGATGGAGAGCCCATTGCTGACGCTGAGCATATTTTCTCGTTGCTTTCCCAAGCCCGTTACCTGTCCAAGTTGGATTTGGCCAGTGGATTTTGGCAAGTCCCGTTGAGCGAGACTACCAAGCCTCTTACAGCTTTTTCCACAAGATATGGTCTATACCAGTTCAGGGTCATGCCTTTTGGTATGGTAAATGCCCCTGGCTGCTTCAGCAGACTCATGAGGATAGTACTACAGGATCTCGACAATGTTTCATGCTTTATAGACGACATCCTGGTGCATTCTCAGGATTGGTCATCGCACCTCGAGACTCTCCGCAGAGTTCTCACTCGTCTGAACCAGCATGGACTTCATTTAAAGCCTTCCAAATGTGAGATTGGTTTCACACAATTGCAGTATCTCGGCCACGTGGTTGGAGAAGGAGTTAGGTCCCCTTTACATGACCGGGTACAAGCTATTAAGGATATGGAGAAACCTGCCACTGTCACTCAACTGAGATCATTCCTGGGTAGTGTCGGCTACTACCAACGGTTCATTCCACACTTTAATACTATCGCTGCCCCTTTGCAGCAAATGACCTCCTCGAAGCAAAGTAAAACCTCCCCTGTCCAATGGACAGATGAGGAGGAGAGAGCATTTTTCAAGCTCCGAGAAGCATTGGCGGGTGAGCCAGTATTACAACTGGTAAACCCTGATTTTCCATTTATCTTGCAGACCGACGCCTCAGACGAAGGCCTGGGTGCCGTGCTCTTGCAAGCCCGATCAGACAACTCAGCAGAAGTAGCTCCAGTGCGATATGCAAGCCGCAGGCTTCGCCCTGCAGAGCGAAATTACTCCACCGTGGAGAAGGAAGCTCTAGCTGCATATTGGGCCATACAGAAGTTTGAAGTCCATCTGTATGGCCAACATTTTACACTGAGAACCGATCACCGACCTCTCCTATATTTACAGACTGCAGACAAGCTAAATCCTCGTCTGAAAAGGTGGGCACTTTACCTGAATCTTTTCAAATTCACTGCCCAACATGTTCATGGCAAGGACAATGACCTTGCTGATCTACTAAGTCGACGGTCGTTACCCTCAAATGAGGAAGCTGGTGCTGTTAGCCTAAATTTGACTAGTCGGTAAAGATTACTTCTCTAATGTGTTGTTTATTTTTTATGTTTATCTTTTATGTCTTTAATACTGTACTGTACTTGTTTATTTTAGCGTACAAACGTTATTCCTAATGGGAGACGAAAAAGATGAAGAATAATTTTTTGATCGTAGTTTTATATTTCCCTTTGTGGGACTTTGAAAGCCAGAACATGGCAGAAACGTTTTAGTCTAGTGTTGAATAGCTGAAACTGTTTTAAATCCAGTCGCCAATGTTAATGACGACGTGGTTCAAATTTTTAATTTGCGTATACTGTATTTTATTTTTGTATATTATATTATTGCCTTCTTGCATGTGAAACATTCATAAACTTAAATATTGATATTCACTGATATCTAATTGTGATTTAATTTTCTTGAAATTTGACTTTGATCACATTTCTTTTATGTTTTGCATGTCATTTAATGTTTTGTTTACAAGACTTGTTTACTTTTCCTAATAGTATGATATGTTCCAGTGGTGGATCCCATTCTTATTGTTTATTTGTTCTTTTCCATGAGAAGGATATCTCATCCCTCATAATAACACTGAAGTCACCGTAACTTCCTCTGTTCTTTTTTTCGCCTTCTGTAGTAGAATTTTGCTAAATCAATATTCTCTAGAAAGGGCCTTTGTGACAGAGCGTTTCGCTCTAAGTCACCAGAGGCTGTTAGATGCCTTATTAATTAATTTAGTAACTTAACTGTTATTTTCTAACTAAAAAAATTAATTCCAACTTCTTGACTTTGCAGATTATGATTATTTGCAATTTGTATTTTAGCTTATAGCTAATTTTAAATATACCTTATTTACTCTTCTTGTACGTGTAGAAGTATAGCCCCGATATAAAGGCTGCTCCTATTTTCTGTCTGCTACGAGCCAAGAAAATTATGAGATTGTTTACCAGTAACCTAACTTTTCATTATTATTCTCGTTTTATTTTATTTGCTTCCACTTGTTGCACCTAAAAATACTGTCTCTTCCTTGCATCTCTGCTATAATTGCCTGCCAGGGACCACCACTAAAATAGTCCTTAAAATTATATCAGAGCCAGTTACTGCTCTAGAAATGTATCCTACAAATGAACTCACCAGGAGGGACAATGAGACGCTCTCGGTTGGCGCCCAATCTTCCAAGAGGCAACATCTCGCCTGAGCAGTCTAAGTTTATTTCAAACCTTAATTACGTGGCATCTTCACAGGAATTCATCTAGCACAACAAGGTGAGGGATAGTGTATGGTAAAGCTCGTGGGTCAAGCAAATTGGTTTATTTTCGAGAATTAGTTACATTCGTTACTGGATAAATCTTATGGATTTTTATTCTCAGATTCCATTCCCATACACACGAAATTTTGTAGATTACCAAACTGGAATCTCACATGCCAAAGTTAATTCCTTAACCTGTAAATTACAGCTGATATACATTGCTGAGAAGTTTCTTTTCACTGAATGTGATAAACGAAAATCTCATCCTCTGAAGACTGGTTATGAGCCCGTAAAAATCTATCTCTTTTCCTAATAAATTCTAATTTCATTTCACCCCTTTCTATCATCGTAAATAAAGTGTTTTACGTCAAAAACTCGTCAATAAAGCTATTTGCTATACAAATTGCAAATATTTAAAAGGTAATTTTTCCCAGTTGGCTTTGCAAATATTTCTTGTTAACCACAATTTAATGAATTCATACTGTATTTATCTTGCTAATTCTTCATATGTTGGGGATAAAGTGTTTTGAGTTATAAGTTGCAAATACCTCAAAAGGTGGTTTTGCACCCTTTTTTTTCATTGCAAACAGTTCTTGATAACCAAAAGTGAATGAATACTGTACTTATCTCGTAGATTCTTCCTTTATCCTAAATAGAGTGTTTTACCATATTAATTGTTAATCAGTAATAAGCATTGCAACTTTTGTGGTTGCCCACAATTTAAGGAATACATACAGTACTGTATTTGTCTTGCTTATTCTTCATTTATTGTGAATATATTGTTTTCTTTAAAACCAGTAAAGAATTAATGGTTTTGTATGCTATTATGGTAGCATAAATATTTCTGGTTAGCTGTGAATAACCAATATATATTCATCCAGTAGAATGACATTGGAAACTCATTATATGTGTGATCATGCTTTCAGTTTCCCATTATAAACAGTGTCATTTCTGTTTCTGAAATTGCAGTGTCCTGTATTCTACTCTGCCTGTGTGACAGAGGTAATCATCGAGTTGAGGCCAAAGTCTTGGCATACGTCCGTGGTGCAGGGAAACGAAATCGTGCTCATCACCACCGGGATTCGAGGCAGCATTTCATAAAATTTAATTTGAGAAATTTAATTCAATTCTTTTAATGTCATTGCATTTCCAAAATTAAAAGAAAGTTGAATTCTGAGTTTCATTTAACCGACTAATGGTAAAAGAGATGGGGTGTTCAAGTACAAATATCTGTCCTGTCTGTTTGTGAGCTCTTAACCGAGCTCGGTACTTTGAGTCTCCTTAGTAAAACAGAATCTTAACAACACTCTAGCATCCTAAACCCCAACATGCATGTATATATATATATATATATATATATATATATATATATATATATATATATATATATATATATATATATATATATATATATATATATATATATATATATATATATATATATATATATATATATATATATATATATATATATATATATATATATATATATATATATATATATATATATATATATATATATATATATATATATATATATATATATATATATATATATATATATATATATATATATATATATATATATATATATATATATATATATATATATATATATATATATATATATATATATATATATATATATATATATATATATATATATATATATATATATATATATATATATATATATATATATATATATATATATATATATATATATATATATATATATATATATATATATATATATATATATATATATATATATACATACATACATACATACATACATACATACATACATACATACATACATACATACATACATACATACATACATACATACATACATACATATATATATATATATATATATATATATATATATATATATATATATATATATATATATATATATATATATATATATATATATATATATATATATGTATGTATGTATGTATGTGATTACCTAATTGTGATTACCTAATTGTGTTTACGGGAAAGAGCCCAAAGCTCGTATCTTCCCGTCTCCTCATCGGTTCCATTTTTAGACTTAGTGATACTTATCGTACCTGTCCTTAAAACTATGGATTGAGATAGCATTAACTACCTCCTCGCTTAGCCAATTCCAATTATCAACTACTCTTACACTGAAAAAGTATTTCCTTACATCCTGCAAACAAGTTTTCTTACGAAGCTTCAAACTATGACCTCTAGTTCTAGAGCCAGCCATATCGAAATATCGATCCCTATCCACTCTATCATAACCATGAAGGAATTTAAAGACTGTCACCATATCCCCCCTTACTCTTCTAGCTTCGAGTGATAGCAAGTCTAATTCCCTCAGCCTCTCATCATAACCGAGATTGTGTATTTCTGGCACCAGTTTCGTGGCATGTCTTTGAACTTTTTCAAGCTTAGCTATGTGCTTTTTCAAGTGCGGATTCCAAAAGGGAGCTGCATATTCGAGTTTTGGCCTCACATAGGTTACATAAATATTTCTCAACATTTCCTTGTCCATGTGCCTGAAGGCTACCCTTACATTTGATAAGAATGCATATGCTGCCCTTACTACGCCATTTATATGTATTTCTGGAGACAAATCTGCCAGTATGTTTACTCCTAGATCTCTCTCATTTTCTGTCTCTTGAAGTTGTACTCCAGCCACCGAGTAGTCAAGCTTGGGCATTCTTGCACTTGTACCCATTCTCATTACCTTACATTTTGAAGTATTGAATTTCATTAGCCACTTTTCTGACCACTCATGCAGATTATTTAGATCCTCCTGAAGTTCTCTACCATTGTTCTCGTTTTTTACTTTCTTCACAATCTTTGCATCATCTGCAAACATATTCATGAATGAATTTACAGACTCTGGTAGGTCATTTACATATACAAGGAACAAAAGTGGCCCTAAAACTGAACCCTGTGGAACTCCACTACTAACTCTTCTCCATTCAGACACTGAGTGTCTTACTCTAACCCTCTGTTCCCTTCCTTCTAAGTAAGTTTTTATCCATTCCAAGACATTTCCACCTATTCTAGCTATTGATTGCAGCTTCCTAATAAGTCTCCCATGTGGAACAGTGTCAAACGCTTTCTGGAAGTCTAGGAATATGCAATCTGCCCA
This sequence comes from Halocaridina rubra, assembly GCA_037179515.1. Taxonomy (NCBI): domain Eukaryota; kingdom Metazoa; phylum Arthropoda; class Malacostraca; order Decapoda; family Atyidae; genus Halocaridina; species Halocaridina rubra. The sequence goes on along the minus strand of JAXCGZ010001993.1, from coordinate 47,583 downwards.
GCCCTCTCTTTCCTGTAAGATTTGGCTTACCTCATCATAAAATTCTAATAAGTTTGTTACTGTTGATCTTCCTTCTCTGAAGCCATGTTACCTCACTGACAAAAAGTTGAAGGATTCCAAGTGAAGAGAGATATGTTTCCTTAGTAGTTTCTCCATAAGTTTGCAAACTATGCTGGTCAAGGAAACTGGTCTATAGTTCAGAGCCGTATCCCTCCTTCCCTTTTTGAAGATAGGTATCACATTTGCTTGTTTCCAGCATCTTGGAATCTCCCCCGACTCCAGTGACTCCTTAAATATGATACTTAGTGCCACTGATATTGTGTTTGCGCATTTTTTAAGCACATGAGGGGATATGTCATCAGGACCTGTAGCTTTATGAACATCTAAATCCATCAGCGCTTTGCATACCTCTGTGGCTGTAAGGTTGATGTTCTCTAATACTGGCCCTTGAGCTTCTATCTCTGCAATCTGAGGGGGTGGGGTATTTTCTACTGTAAATACTGACTGAAACTCCTTGTTCAATTCTTTGCAGATCTCTTCGTCCGTCTCAGTGATGCTTCCATCCGCTCTCTTTAGCCTTAAAACCTGTTCTTTTACCTTCAGTTTTCCTCTGATAAAGCTGTGGAAAAGCTTGGGATTTTCTTTAGCCTTCCTGGTGATGTCCCTCTCATAATCTCTCTCTGCCTCTCTCCTTTTACTTAGGTAGTCATTTCTTGCTCTTTTGTAGGTTTGCCAGGCATTTATGTTTTTTCTCCTCCTATACCTTTTCCAGCATTTGTCTCTCCACTCCTTAGCTCTTTTACACCCATTATCGAACCATTTCTCTCTGGCATGAATTACACCTACTTTGGTGACAGGTATGCAGCAATCTACTATCTTCCCATATTTCTCACAAAAGATGTCATACATTTCTTGTACAGATTTGTTGTAAAATAAGGTTCTCCAGTCAATAACTGCAAAAAGCTCATTCATTTTGATGTAATCTCCTTTCGGATAGTTCCTCCTCATATCCTCAGTGCCTCTACTCTCAGGAAGCATGTCTTCAATGATATACTCCATCAACAACACACAGTGGTCACTCTTTCCAATTGGTGGTTCATACTCAATATTTTCAATATCCAACACATTATCTGTGAACACTAGATCAAGTAGTGATGGCTCATCCCCACCCCTGGCTCTTGTTGGTTCCATTACATGTTGGTGTAGGAAATTCCCTTGTACGCAATCTAGGAATCTTGCCCCAAATGAGTTCTCACCACTGTGTGGGTCAAGATTTATCCAATCTATCTATTTATGATTAAAGTCTCCCATAATCAAAATCCTACATTTTTTTTCCCGTGCCATGTTAACAACTGAGTTTATGACTTCAATCGTACCTATATGACTTTCCTCATAAATTTCAAGCCTATTTTGGTTCCTTGGTGGGTTGTATACAACAGTTATTATAATGCTCTCTGACCCAGTATTTATGCGAGCAACAAGAAATTCCCTGAACTCACTTTCTATAGCCAAGTTTATTTCTTCAACTTGAATCCTCTCACTTATGAGCAGTGCTATCCCTCCACCAGTCCTCTCAGATCTTTCGACCCTTAGTATTCTGAAGCCCTTAGGAAAAACTGTGACACTGTTTATGTCCTCACTCAACTTAGTCTCTGTAATTGCTACTATATCTGCCTTACTGTTGTGAATCCTATCTTTTAATTCTACTGCCTTACCAGCTAATCCATCAGCATTTGTGTATAACAATCTTAATGAGGCCCCATCCCCTGATCTTCTGTCATTATCTTCTTTATCTCCCCTTTGTCTGGAAGTATTCTGTAACGAAAATTTTTCTTCTCTTCTTCATTTCTTTCATCATTTAACCTTCTTGCCTCTTGCAACAAGTTTTTGATCTTTCCCATCTCTTCCTGTGTTCTGTATCGTCTAATGAACACTTCTTTGCATTCTTGAAGGTCTTTTAGACTTTTTTTTCTCAACAATATTTCCCTACATGTCTCCCCTCTCTCAAAGGTTACTTTTGTTGGTCTCGGCTTTCCTTCCCTCGAATATTTACCTAGTTGGTGTATGTTTACAATATCCTCAGGACCACATACTACTCCAAGCTTTCTTATTAGGTCTACAACGTTAGCTTTATTTTCTTCAAGTCTCCCCTGCCATGTTGGCTCCTGGGATTCACTTATGCCTGAGATTACCACTGTCTTCTCCTTATCAAGTGCCTGTCTGATGAGTGGGTTTGCCTTTTCCATCACAACGTCTTTCATTTTTTCGATTACTGTCTCTTTATAGTCAACTGTTTGTATGTTTTCCAGTGCCACCACCTTTACAGCCTCTTTTACTGCCACATTCCCCTTTAGTGCATCAGCAAAGGACGTTTTCATGGCATCATTTTCCATATTCAGCTCCTGGAACTCTTTTCTGAACTGTTCAATGTTTTCCTTAATCTGGACATTCCAAGCAGCAATCTCGTCTCTCTCAGAAGAGAGCAGTGAACTAACATCTAATTCCTTTAGGTTGTCATTCAGCTGTATGTATGTATGTATGTATGTATGTATGTATGTATGTATGTATGTATGTATGTATGTATGTATGTATGTATGTATGTATGTATGTATGTATGTATGTATGTATATATATATATATATATATATATACCGTATATTTCGGTGTATAAGTCGATGTTTTAGCCCCCAAAAATCAGCCCAAAATTGAGGGTCGACTTATATAACAATCACAAAAAGCAAACCTTGAAATCTTGTGACATATTGGTGCAGGAAATCAGGCCTAACCTAAGGCTAATACCGACGACAGCCTCGGTGTGGTAACTATCGATGTAAATACATGTAGCTACTAATGTAAATACTTGTATTTTAATCAATTCACATTCTGATTCGACACTAATAATGTAATAGAGCTACCATTACCTTAAAATTCCACAAAATGCTATTAATCAAAGGAAAAAGACCATAACAATGTAAACATCATGCAGCCATTTGTAAAATTTCCGATCAGCTGATCGCTGACGAAACAAAACAATTTACGGTATAAGTGCGTTCACACCAACCCTTTTTTGACCACAGAAATGTTAAATAACAACATCTAGGATAACATCAGATCTTTATTTCTCACTAAAATAAATTACAATAAAAAGTATGCAATATGTTTTATTAATTTAAAAACCTTCAAAATTGCTACAATCATCATCATCTGTTAGTTGCTATAATGAGCTTGTCAGCTGCTTGGAACGTTTCGAATAATTCACCCATATGAACACACTTTTGTTTATGTTACGATCGTGCGGAGAAATGAATCTATTTCGTCATTTTTATAGAGATTTATATTAATACTACCTTATATATTATTTCATATTGTAAGTAGAACAACGTTTGTAATAACATACCGGTAGTCTTTAATTAATGCCCGGTGTTTTATATATGGTAACTTTTACACTGCTGCTTAGGCTAGCCTATAACTTAGGCGACTTTCGTATTTCAACTTTTACACTGCTGCTTAGGCTAGCCGATAATTTACGGTAGGCGAGTTCTGTATTTTAGAGGTCGACCTATACCTCAGATATTAGCAAATATCATCAAAAATTACTCTCATTTTTGGGTCGACTTATCTGTAGGCCGACTTATACACCGAAATATACGGTATATATATATATATATATATATATATATATATATATATATATATATATATATATATATATATATATTATATGAACTGTAAATCTGACATTAATGTAACCATCTACAATGCTTAATTATAACATGTGTGTTTATGTAAATAATTATGTTTATATGTATATTTTAAAATAAAATCACTTTTTAATTAATACTGACTTAGGATTTTTTCTTTTAACGTTTTGGGAACCCCCAAAATGGACTTATGCTTATATGTATATTTTAAAATAAAATAACTTTTTAATTCATATCTGACTTTGGATTTTTTTCTTTTAACGTTCTGACAACCCAGTTTACCAAATACAATAGAGATTGGAACAAGTAACACTTTATTAGCAATAATTACTGAATTGGCTCATAATCAATATTTGAAAAAAATCTATGTACAAAATCTCGTCCGATATTATATACGAAAAGTCGTTCTTTGTACGAAACCTCGTTTTTATTTCTATGAATGAAATGCCCATGTACGAAACCTCGTGTCCCCGTATTATTGCAATCTTTATCCCCAAGGGGCTGAGATGAGTGATCGAGAAATATCAGCATATGGGGACTGTGCGCTTTGACTTGGCCACCCCTCTTAGAAACATGGATTTATCACTTCGCAATCTAAGCCATATAACCACTGCGCTACCGCGGCACTTGCATGTCAATTTTTCAATAGGTTCAATTTAAATAAATTTTAGTAGCAGTATATATAAATTTATAAACACAGCTATTAAAGCAAACAAATTTATCTAGGAAATTATCTTTAAAAATAGACAAGGTACTAATAAAATTAATCAAGGTGTATTCCTTCTAGTGAATGTGTGTGCCCTGACTCAGCCACCCCTTACAAAAGGGATTGCTATATTGTACATGTATGACAAGGATGACAGTACCGGTACATTACCTAGCTGTTTCAGAATGGATTTAATCTCTGCTATTCGTGCACTTGCGAACCCAGAATAGGAAATAGGTGGCAATGACTTCTCAAGTTCCATTTTGCAGGTACAGTGTACTGGAAAAAAAATAAAAAGAAGAATAATTATATGACAATTCTAAAGAAGAGTACTGACTTTTCATTATTTTTATTGAATTCTATTGAGTGAGAAACTCTTCGACCTATAGGTTCAAGGTCTCTAATGGAAGGCAGAGGCAAGAGACAGTGACAGCAATAAAACCCGACTATATACCTACCATACACCAAAGACCTCTTTACAGCCACATGAACCTCCAAGCAATGACTGAATAATCAAGTACGACTATAGGAAATCACGACCCCTTAATCAACTGTCCAATTTTATCAGTAATTACAGGAGACAGTGAAAGATAATCAAACCTCGGGCCAGAAACGAACCTGGGGCCAAAATATTAACAGACCCCGTCACTACCACTGCTCCACAAGAAAAATAAAATTAATGTTCATTAGCCACTGAGGGGGGCAAACCAGCCTCAACTTGGTGCCGGTCCCAAGCCCAGGTAGATGTGGAGGGATGGTGGCAGGAAGTGCATCCGGCCATAAAAAAATATTGCCAAAACCAAAATATGGATAGTACAGATAACGAGAATAATCACCATACTAGGGCGTTCCCCTTAGGCGATGCGTTGGGGCTTCGCCTGACCCCTCCGGAAAGACAGCAAGGGCTATCCAGTCATGGGCAGGCTGGGTTAAAGAGGCAAGCTCGAGGGAGAGTGTCAGAGGTGGTGCTGCGGGTGGGCACTCTTAATGTGGGGATGACGACTGGGAAGGGGGTGAGAATTGGTGGACCTGATGGAGAGGAGGAGAATTGGAGTGCTGTGTGTGCAGGAGGCCAGGTGGAAAGGAACCAAGGCGAGGGAACTGGGTGAGGGTTGCAAATTGTTCTATAGTGGAGCAAATGAGGAAGGGAGGAATGGTGTAGGAATAATACTATCCAAAGACCTGAAGGAAAGCTTATACGGTGTGAATAGAAAGAGTGACAGAATTATGAGTTTAAAGCTGGGACTGGGAGAAACGGTAGTCAATGTGGTATGTGCCTATGCCCCACAAACTGGTTGTAGAGCAGAGGTGAAGAATGCATTTTGGGAGGAGAAGGACCAGGAGCTTAGAACAATTCCTATAAGGGAGAGGGTAATTTTGGGAGGAGATCTAAATGGCCACTTGGGAATTGGGGGGGCTGGGATAGGTAGAGTTCATGGGGGCTGGGCGGTGGGCTAGAGAAATGAGGGGGGAGAGAGAGTGATTGATTTTGCAGTGGCATTTGATCTGGCACTGGTCAACACATTCTTTGAGAAAAAGGAAAACAGATTGATTACATACAGTAGTGGTGGAAGGGAGAGCCAGATAGATTTATTGTTGTGTAGGAGAGACCATCTGAAGGAGATTAGCAACTGTAAAGTAATAAATGGGGAGAGTGTAGCAGTGCAACATAGTAGTAGCTGATTGCAGGCTCAGGAAATGTAGGAAAAGTAAGAAGCCGAGGATGGACCCAAATATAAAGTGGTGGAGATTGCAAGATACAGAGCTGAGAGCTATGTTTATGGAAAGAGTGTTGGAAGCGATAAGGTTGCATGAAGATGTACAAGAATGGTGGACAGAGAATAGTAAGGTGATTTTGAGGGGTGATGAGAAGGTACTTGAAAAGTCATCAGGAAGGAAACCCCCATATGATAAAGAGTCATGGTGGTAGAATGAGGAAGTGCAAGAATGGGTGAAGAACAAGAAAGAAGCTAAGAAAAAGGCAGATTTATCAGGCCTGGAGCAGGATAAAGAAAAGTACAAGCAGGCAAAGAAGGAGGCAAGGAGAGCAGTAGCAAAAGTAAAGGCAAAGAAATTGAATGAAGTCTATGAAATGCTGGAAACACCGGAAGGAGAAGAAAATATGGCGAATTGCCAAGGCCCGAGATGCTGCAACCAAGGACTTGACCCAAGTAAGACAAATAAAGGATAACTAGGGAGTAGTTCTAGCAGAAGAGGATGAAATAAAAAGCAGATGGGAAAGTTATTTCGAAGGATTACTAAATGAAGAGAACCCAAGAGCAGTATTTGAAGATGGACTTCCAAATGAAGCAGTTACAACAACAGTGGCTAGAAGAGAGGTAGACTGGGCAGTAAGGAAAATGAAAAATGGAAAGGCAGCAGGACCTGATAAGATGCCAGTGAAGGTATGGAAGAGTCTTGGAGAGGAAGGCATAGTTATCTTGTGGGACTTAATGCAAAAGATCTTTAGTCAGGAAAAGATGCCAGAGGAGTGGAGAGGAAGCTTAATCATCCCAATCTATAAAGGGAAGGGAGACATTTCAGTAGTGTGGATACTATAGAGGTATAAAGTTGTTAAGTCATACTATGAAGATATGGGAGAAGATCACAGAGAGGAGACTCAGAGAGGTAACGGCAATTGGGGATGAACAGTTTGGCTTCATGCATGGAAGAGGGACAGTGGATGCCATATTTGCCTTGAGACAAATGATGGAAAAGCATAGGGAGAAACAGAAAGGACTGCATATGGTCTTTATTGACCTGGAAAAGGCATATGATCGAGTACCACGTCAAGAGGTAAGGAGGTGTATTAGAGAAAAGGGAGTCCCCGAGAAATATGTAAGAATCATCCAAGATATGTATGACAGGGCAGAGGCAAATGTTAAGAGCAGTGTGGGCTTGACAAAAACTCTTTCAGTAAATGTTGGTCTGCATCAAGGGTCTACTTTGAGTCCATATCTATTTGATCTGGTCTTGGATGTAGTAACCCAGGGTGTTAGAGATCAGTCTCCATGGTGTATGCTCTTTGTAGATGACATTGTACTGTGTAGCAACAGACGAGAGGTAGTGGAGGAGAAGCTCCAGGAGTGGAGAAGAGTGATGGAGGATAGAGGACTGAAAATCAGCAGGAAGAAGACAGAGTACTTGAGGTTGAGAGATGATGAGGATGGGGAGGTCAATTTGCAAGGGAAGGTGCTGAAGTGAGTTGAAAAGTTCAAGTATTTGGGATCAACAGTAGTAGAGGATGGTGACCTAGAGTCAGAAATAACCCACAGAATACAAGCGGGATGGAAGAACTGGAAGAAAGTGTCTGGGGCGCTGTGTGACAGGAGAATAGGGATTAAGTTGAGGGGTAAAGTGCGTAAGACAGTTGTGAGACCTGCGATGATGTATGGAGCAGAGACATGAGCAATAAAGAAGACACAAGAGAAAAAACAGGATATTTTTTTTTTGGCTGTGTTGTGGTTGTTGTGTTTGTTGTTGTGTGGGTGAACTTTATTTCCATTTGACAATGGGTATTCGTCAGCCAGGATCAAGCCCAACCCCCGACGGTGATGTCCACCCGCAGCAGTACCTGCCAGTAAACAGCTTAAACTCTCGGTCTTGGACGGGGACCGATCTTTCAGACCTCGTGAATGCGAAGCCAGCGCGTTACCACTGTACGAGCCAGCAGGCATACGGTACTGTGGTTATGTCGTTAGGAGGGATGAATAGTATGTTGGGAGGAGAGTGATGGAAATGGATATACAGGGTAGGAGAAGGAGCGGGAGACCAAAGCGTAGGTGGATGGATTGCATCAATGACGACCTGAGGTATAAAGGTTTGTTGGGTGATGAGGTATGGGAAAGAAACAAATGGAGAAAACTGGCCAGAAACATCGACCCCACATAAAAGTGGGAAGAGATATAGACGAAGAAGAAGAAGCTAAATAACTAAATTAATTTCAAAAGCATCAGCAACAAGTTTTCTTACGAATAATCAGACTTTGACCTCTAGTTCTAGAGCCACCCATATCACTCTATGACCTATAGATCCAGGGTATTATTTCACTTATGGGGATTAATGTGATATGGGGCTAAGGAAAAAATACCCCTGAGGGGGCCCGGGGGAGAAGCCACCGTCCAGGGAGGACTCATTCCCGTAGGTGGTTTGGTTTAGACGCACAAAAAATAATCCCCTCTTCTGTAAAATTCACCAAATCTAGAGCCTCTCTTACTAGAGTATCGCCCCTATGAACTCTATCGATACCATCGATGAACTTAAAATCTTACGTAAGTACTTTAAGGTATGGTTGCAATTTCCTGCAAGTGTTTTCACGTCTGAATGTTAGTCGCCATTCAAAAAAAAAATTCAGAGTTGGTTAAAAAAACTATACATAAATTACCTGAGCCCCGAACCACCTTTCAGGAGAGGTACGACTCCATGTGATTTTGTTTTGATTCTAGAGATGTTCGTAACTTCTTAAAGCATCGGTTGAGAACAGCCTTTTGTACAGCTCCCCAAAATATGTGTTGCCTTTCAAGTTTTAATTTATTTATTGGTTAGCGTGTATATATATATATATATATATATATATATATATATATATATATATATATATATATATATATATATATATATATATATATATATATATATATATATATATATATATATATATATATATATATATGTATATATATGCATACATATATATATATATATATATATATATATATATATATATATATATATATATATATATATATATATATATATATATATATATATATATATATATATATATATATATATATATATATATATATATATATATATATATATATATATATATATATATATATATATCAGTTTGCTTGTTGGTTGGTGTATGGACTTATTCATTTATTTGCATACTTATTTGTTTGTTTATTTATTAATTTATTAGTTTTTAGCCAAAATATGCAGCCTTTCAGCTTCATTTTTTTATTTCTGGGATTTCAAAAAAATAAATTAATAAACAAATAAACTTGATCTGCACTTTAGTTTTGATATATGAGGAAGCAATGTAAACACACAAGAGCTCTCTCTCTCTCTCTCTCTCTCTCTCTCTCTCTCTCTCTCTCTCTCTCTCTCTCTCTCTCTCTCTCTCTCTCCTCTCTCTCAAGGAAAAAAACTATTTAAAATTAAAAAATATAGATATATTTACGAAAAATTCAGCGCTTAAGAGGATAAAAATGAACGAAAGAGTGAGGAAAAGCAAGTTATGAGGATTGGGAGCCCGCGGTAGTTCAGTGGTAGAACGCTCAAGTCGGGAAGCTTTAAGGAGGGCAACATGGGAAGAGCTTTTGATAATCAAGGATAAATAGATAAATGGATAAACAAATAAATTATATAAAGAAAAAACCTTCGTTACACACACTTGGTCGTAGCCTTCATTATCCACGCTATAACGCCTCGGGAAAACCCGCGTCTATCAATCTAATATTTTTATATTATAATATTCATAGTATATTTGCTACTAATTATGGAGAGGAAGTTCATCATCAACATCTTCTTCTTCTTCTTTTACTGAGTGTTATTATTATTATTACTATTATTATTATTATTATCAATATTATTATTATTATTATTATTATTATTATTATTATTATTATTATTATTATTATTATTATTATTATTATTACTATTATTATTATTATTATTATTTATTATTATTATTATTATTATTATTATTATTATTATTATTATTATTATTATTACTCGGAATTTATTATTATTATTATTATTATTATTATTTTATTATTATTATTATTATTATTATTATTATGTTTGGCAACGGAGAAGAGAACTTATCTATTAATTGCATTAATATGGATAATATTGCTTACTTAATAAAGAACAGATAGCAAGAAACCATAATAATGAGAACCAATAAAAAAAAAATTGAATGTTAAATGTATGAAGAGAGATTGTACGTGCAGAAGAGAAGAGAATTTGTTCAGTATATTGAAATGCCCCACGAAAAACAACTTTTGCTATGGAAGTCGAAGGTGAATATGGGGCAAATGAACACAATGGCATCGCAAATATGCGATTCGCTTAAACTGTTGAACGTACCCCATTCCATTTTTCTTCAAAAAGTAAAAAATAAAATAAATAAATAAGCAAGCACAAAAAACTTTAGTAATTTAGTTATCACGTGAATATATCCCCGCATTTTCATTCTTAATCACAAATAGTGAATTGATGGTAAACAAGAAAAAACAACAACAATGGAATCTCAAATATGTGATTCACTGACTGCTGATATTTCGTCAGAACATTCGCCATTCCATTTCTTTATTTTTTATTTTTTTATGAACACGTACAGAAAGCCTAGTCATTTAGTTATCACATGACTTACCTTCGCAGATCTATTCGCAGTAGCAAATAAAAGGCATATATATATATTTTTTTTTTCAGTTGGTAAAGATTTCATTTCCGCATGTGGGTCCTCTTCCGTATGTGCTACTTCCTGCTTCCAGGGAGGTGCTGCTAAGTGGGATTCTACACTCACATAGCGTTTCTACAGAAGGACGTTTGGTAAATAAATGCTCTTTACTTGAAATAAATACAACATTTCAATTATCTTCTATTTCTATAATGTACTTTGGTAGCTGTTTTATATCTTTTCGTTTCATATATGCCACTGTTTACTTTTTTTTTCGTTATTAAGAATTCAAATTAAGTAAAAATTTTCAAGGGTGGGGGGGGGAACTCTCGCTAAGGTCATTGCATTTGTATATATAGATGTGCCGTGTCTACTCTGGGACTTGTAGACAACTATTCCGCTGCCTCGTCAGACACTTCTCTTGTTCTTACATTGGGTTACCATTTTGGCACTCTATAAAAGGTATGACTTGGTGTAGTTTTCCATTTAAGACTTTTTTTTTTTTTTTTTTTTTTTTTTTTTTTTTTTACGGCGTCACAGTTATACCTCATTCGGATTGGGTTGGACACAGACCTGTTGGTGCAAGGGAATTATGGCTGGATAACCTTTCTAACGCCCTGCGGAGGACCCAAACACGTTTTTGTTATGAAAGTTTTCTGGGAATATATGGTTTAACGTTGTGAAGTGATTGTGTGACTGAAAAGTTATTATTTGGCCGAGTCAGAGCACACATTCGCCAGAAGCCAATTCACTACAGTCAGTCTTCTTAGCTCCTTGAAAAGAAAGTGTCACGACAATCCCCCACACTACTTGGGTCATCCACTGGGTATGTGGATAAGCTCTTCTGTGAATAGATAGTTTAGAGGCTTGTTATAGAAGAGCTTGATTTTCATATGGAGTCTCTGATTCTCATTAGCCTCTTATAAACTTAATGTTGGCGTCGGCTGAAAGTTTAACGGCCTGCCACCCTTCCTAACACTAACCCGCTCCAATGATCAGGGTCAGGGACCTGCAGAACATCGATATGGCTTGCACCCCAAGTGTCTGGATTAATAATAATAATGAAAATAATAATTCTATCTACCTTGGCTGTTTCTCCCATTGGGGGGTAGCCGACAAAAAAAGATACAATACGGGGATTACTTTGCTCTATGGGCAAATAAGAATTATTATTATTATTATTATTATTATTATTATTATTATTATTATTATTATTAGCAGTAGTAGTAGTAGTAGTAAAGTAATAATAATAATAAAAATAATAATAATAATAATAATAATAATAATAATAATAATAATAATAATAATAATAATAATAATAATAATAATAATATAATAATAAAAAAATATATAAATATGGCGAATGCTTGAAGAATATGCATCCGATAACCTATCCGATCCAATCCGATAACTCGATACACATACATTAATGTATATAGGAATGGTGGAAATTAAAACTAATATTGGATTGTCGACCTTAAATAAGTGCGTACGAAAGGTAATTTTGGTCTAACACCGAAACCACTAAGTGGTAAGTTCACCTCGTCATTCTTCTTTGACAAGGAAAAAGGCTATTATTATTATGGTCATTTTGGAAAGTTTATATTTGACCTTGTCTCCCTTCCTCTTCTTTTTCTTCTTCTACTAAATCGGTCTTGGGACCGGCACCGATTTCAGCTGACTTACTCCCGATGTATACTTCCTGTTGTACTTTTCAGCTTATCTCTCTCTCTCTCTCTCTCTCTCTCTCTCTCTCTCTCTCTCTCTCTCTCTCTCTCTCTCTCTCTCTCCCGGGGATACTTTTTAAATTTATCTCTCTCTCTCTCTCTCTCTCTCTCTCTCTCTCTCTCTCTCTCTCTCTCTCTCTCTCTCTCTCTCTCTCTCTCTCTCTCTCTCTCTCTCTTTACTTTTACATATAATGTACTCTGTGCTGCCATTCTGTGAGTTGTGTGTTAGTATGCAGCAATGTTTTATCAATATGTACACCTCCCTGTAAACCATGTTCAATTCTTGGTTTTATATCCATTTGAAGCATTATTTGTATGAACTCATGTAATGTCTGACGCCTTGGCGCAATAAATTAATAAAATAATAAAATAATCTCTCTCTCTCTCTCTCTCTCTCTCTCTCTCTCTCTCTCTCTCTCTCTCTCTCTCTCTCTCTCTCTCTCTCTCTCTCTCTCTCTCTCTCCTCTCTCTCTCTCATGAACATGGTTAAAGTTACAAACAGCGGAGAATTAGAAACATTTAGGAACAATATTCAATAATATCACATAACCATGTAGTAGGTTGGCCCATGGCACCAACCGCCCGTTGCAGTACTACATCTGAAGGGTCTTGTGAACTTAACTAAGACTGTCCTGGACAGTTCGATGTTAAGTCTTCCTTCAGTTACGGTTCTCTTTCTATGCCTACATCAACACCGAATATCTTGGATATTCGTTACACATGTATTATTATCCCTTCACATCTGACAAGTCACAACATTCCCCATCTCTGTTTCTCTTTTTGTTTTCTTAGTGCCCAGGCTTGATGAGGGTAGATTTTTTTTTTGGGGGGGGACTGTCCTGGTGTCACAATCATAAAAAAAAAAAAAATAACAAGTATTACCGATTCAGATGCGCTCCTCCAACGTGATGGTGACGATGATGTTGGTGTTGGGGATCCTGGTGGAGGAAGCAATGCCACAATCGGGTATCTCCATCGATAATAATACCCTCCTTGCCCTAGGAGCTGTAGTTGTCGCCAGTGGCATCGCGTATCACGTGGGGCGCCAGAGTGCAGCCAATGGCCAGAATGGAGGACAGCCGTAAGTATGGTTTCTGTTTCATTTAATTTTATTATTTTTATTGTTATTATGATTATGAGACATTGTCGTTAGACTACTGGTCATCAAGGCTTTAAGAGCTCTGGCATGTGTACATTAGTATTTGTGATGTGTGGATACTGTTCATATAAGCTTAAAGTGTTTATTTTATTTTATTCTAGCCTTGAGTGTTCTCTGAAGTATACCGTAGTGCTTGTGATGTTAGAATATTAATAAGTTAAGCTTGGAATGTTCTAGAAAGTGTACCCTTGAATTTTTAATATTAGAATACTCTTCATTTAGCCTCTAAATGCTTTAAATGTTGCAAGGAAAGACCCCTACGGTAGCAATCTCTCTCTCTCTCTCTCTCTCTCTCTCTCTCTCTCTCTCTCTCTCTCTCTCTCTCTCTCTCTCTCTCTCTCTCTCCCCCCCCCAAAATAACTTCTGGCCATAAAAAAAAACACCCAGTAAAGGAACGTTCGATCTATTATTGTTATTATTATTATTATTATTATTATTATTATTATTATTATTATTATTATTATTATTATTATTATTATTATTATTTTTATTATTATTATTATTATTATTATTATTATTATTATTATTATTATTATTATTATTATTCAGCTTCGGTTTTCCATTCTTCGGGGGTCGGCGCCGCCGTCAGGCAGATACTGCTGATCCTCTGAACGAACTGGACCCCTTGGTTGAGGAGCTCTTCAAAATGGCTCTCGCGAAAGACTCATCCAATTGCAGTCTGCAGTTGGTATGTTCCATTGGCAGAAAACCTTCTTCTAATCTGACGGGACATGCTAAGAATCTCTATGGTGTCTTGAGGTATGTCGATCATCTAAATTTTGTTCATGAGCAAGAGTATTACCCTTGTAACTCCCCGACTCCTTGTTTTCAAATTACTTATCGTATTTCTCCTTAGAGCTATGAAAGAATTTAGCATTTACAATTTACTCGTATAGCGAATTCCAATTATCGACTGCTCTTACACAAAAAGTACTTCCTTGCATTCTGCAAAGAAGCTTTTTTTGCGAAGCTTCAAACTATGATTTCTAGTTCTAGAGTCGCTCTTAAATATAATTATAATAAATTTTTATGACGTCTTACCTACTGAGGTCTGTATATACACCTATACTACGCTGTTGCAATGCTTCAACGAAGTAGCAGCAACATCAGTATGTAGTAGTAGTAGTAGACACGTTTCAATTACTTATTCTTTTATTTCAGCGCCAACGAAAAATCCGACGAACCTACCACCAAAGGCTCTTGGCATGGTCTGGACGCCTACAGAATCGCTCTCAACTTGGGGCGAGATGGTGGTAACTGCAGTCAGCTTTTCCCAAGATGTCCCAATTCTTCTAAGCAACTCATGAATACCTTCCAGAACATGCACACTGTTGATAATTAGTTAGAAGATATAATTAGGTAGCCATTCTATCATTGCGGAAGCCTATATACTTGATATCTGCTGTGTAAATGTGCTACTTACGTAATGAAAGCACCTGAAGAATTTTACCTCATAGCACCAATGCCAACCCTTCCCGTGAACCCAATTTTTTTTTATCAGAATTATAAATATAAGCATACTATGAGTTCAGGGGAAAGATTTAACCACAGATATTAAAGAAATTCCAGAAAAAATGTGTCTCATGACATTATGAAGACACCACAAAAGTGTGGTCATGTTCTTCCTGTTGCTTTGGCAAGGTCGTCGTCTGACGAGGTCCATTTTGTTACTTCTGTTTTCTTATTAACTCAGAGAGGAATATTACAAGTTATTAATTGAATGATTAAACATTATTTACCAAGTATATATACATATATATTATTACTTTAAAGTAAAGATTTACAAGATTATAGTTCAAATATCAGGTCGAATAAGAAAAGTTAATAAGCTTACATTATTATTATTATTATTATTATTATTATTATTATTATTATTATTATTATTATTATTATTATTATTGTTGTTGTGACGCCGGGACAGGTTTAGAAAATTGCTCTCATCGGGCCCGGTCACCAAGAAAACTTATAAGAAAGAGTAGCAGATTAAGGACAGGGCAGAAAATTGAATGATTAACGATAAAAAAAAAGTCAGGCTGAAAGAATAGTCAAAATCATGAAGATATTGATACGTGTGTTTATACTGTGAGCGTCCCAATGTAACTTACGTTATGAAAATTCATATTTTGTAATTCTGTAATATTTATAATATATAATTGTATATTTATTTAATAAAATTTTGGATGGTTCTGTGACTATTTATATTTTATGGAAATTTAATATGTACTTGTTCTTTTAATTGCATAGTCTGATATATTGCATTTCTTTATACGTAAAATTCAATGTGATTACCTAAATGTTCTTACGGGAAAGAGACCAGGTGGGATGAATAATAAAATCTAAATTTCAGATCAAAACTTAGCACTAGGGTCTGCCCCTCTCTTTTTTTCTATTACTTTATTTAATTTTCCTGCTTTTCCCTCCAATTCCCTCATATCCTTAATTCCCTCCCATTTTTTCCCCTCCTATCCTATCCCATCCTAAAAAAAAAAAAGAGCCCAAAGCTCGTATCTTCCCATCTCCTGATCGGTTCCATTTTGTACTTAGTGATACTTAGCATACCTGTCGCTAAAACTATGGATTGAGTTAGCGTTAACTACCTCCTCGCTTAGCGAATTCCAATTATCAACTACTCTCACACTGAAAAGGTACTTCCTTACATCCAGCAAAGAAGTTTTCTTACGAAGCTTCAAACTATGACCTCTAGTTCTAGAGCCAGCCATATCAAAATATCGATCCCTATCCACTCTATCATAACCATGAAGGACTTTAAAGACTGTCACCATATCCCCCTCAATATTCTAGCCTCGAGTGATGGTAAGTCTAATTCCCTCATCCTCTCATCACAAATGAGATTGCGTATTTCTGGCACCAGTTTCGTGGCATGTCTTTGAACTTTTTCAAGCTTAGCTACGTGCTTTTTCAAGTGCAAATTCCAAAAGGGGGATGCATATTCAAGTTTAGGCCTCACATAGGTTACATAAATATTTCTGAACATTTCCTTGTCAATGTATCTGAAGGCTACCCTTACATTTGATAAGAAAGCATATGCTGCCCTTACTATGCCATTTATGTGTGTGTAATTACCTAATTGTGATTACCTAATTGTGTTTACGGGAAAGAGCCCAAAGCTCATATCTTCCCGTCTCCTCATCGGTTCCATTTTAGACTTAGTGATACTTATCATACCTGTCCTTAAAACTATGGATTGAGATAGCATTAACTACCTCCTCGCTTAGCCAATTCCAATTATCAACTACTCTTACACTGAAAAACTATTTCCTTACATCCTGCAAAGAAGTTTTCTTACGAAGCTTCAAACTATGACCTCTAGTTCTAGAGCCAGCCATATCAAAATATCGATCCCTATCCACTCTATCATAACCATGAAGGAATTTAAAGACTGTCACCATATCCCCCCTAACTCTTCTAGCTTCGAGTGATGGTAAGTCTAATTCCCTCAGCCTCTTATCATAACTGAGATTGCGTATTTCTGGCACCAGTTTCGTGGCATGTCTTTGAACTTTTTCAAGCTTAGCTATGTGCTTTTTCAAGTGCGGATTCCAAAAGGGGGCTGCATATTCGAGTTTTGGCCTCACATAGGTTACATAAATATTTCTGAACATTTCCTTGTCCATGTGCCTGAAGGCTACCCTTACATTTGATAAGAATGCATATGCTGCCCTTACTATGCCATTTATATGTATTTCTGCAGACAAATCTGCTAGTATGTTTACTCCTAGATCTCTCTCATTTTCTGTCTCTTGAAGTTGTACTCCAGCCACCGAGTAGTCAAGCTTGGGCCTTCTTGCACTTGTACACATTCTCATTACCTTACATTTTGAAGTATTGAATTTCATTAGCCACTTTTCTGACCACTCATGCAGATTATTTAGATCCTCCTGAAGTTCTCTACCATTGTTCTCGTTTTTTACTTTCTTCACAGTCTTTGCATCATTTGCAAACATATTCATGAATGAATTTACAGACTCTGGTAGGTCATTTACATATACAAGGAACAAAAGTGGCCCTAAAACTGAACCCTGTGGAACTCCACTACTAACTCTTCTCCATTCAGACACTGAGTGTCTTACTCTAACCCTCTGTTCCCTTCCTTCTAAGTAAGTTTTTATCCATTCCAAAACATTTCCACCTATTCTAGCCATTGATTGCAGCTTCCTAATAAGTCTCCCATGTGGAACAGTGTCAAACGCTTTCTGGAAGTCTAGGAATATGCAATCTGCCCAGCCCTCTCTTTCCTGTAAGATTCAACTTACCTCATCATAAAATTCTAATAAGTTTGTTACTGTTGATCTACCTTCTCTGAAGCCATGTTGCCTCACTGACAAAAAGTTGAAGGATTCCAAGTGAAGAGAGATATGTTTCCTTAGTAGTTTCTCCATAACTTTGCAAACTATGCTGGTTAAGGAAACTGGTCTATAGTTCAGAGCCGTATCCCTCCTTCCCTTTTTGAAGATAGGTATCACATTTGCTTGTTTCCAGCATCTTGGAATCTCCCCCGACTCCAGTGACTCCTTAAATATGATACTTAGTGCCACTGATATTGTGTTTGCGCATTTTTTAAGCACATGAGGGGATATGTCATCAGGACCTGTAGCTTTATGAACATCTAAATCCATCAGCGCTTTGCATACCTCTGTGGCTGTAAGGTTGATGTTCTCTAATACCGGCCCTTGAGCTTCTATCACTGCAATCTGAGGGGGTGGGGTATTTTCTACTGTAAATACTGATTGAAACTCCTTGTTCAATTCTTTGCAGATCTCTTCATCCGTCTCAGTGATGCTTCCATCTGCTCTCTTTAGCCTTAAAACCTGTTCTTTTACCTTTAGTTTTCCTCTGATAAAGCTGTGGAAAAGCTTTGGATTTTCTTTAGCCTTCCTGGTGATGTCCCTCTCATAGTCTCTCTCTGCCTCTCTCCTTTTACTTAGGTAGTCATTTCTTGCTCTTTTGTAGGTTTGCCAAGCATTTATGTTTTTTCTCCTCCAATACCTCTTCCAGCATTTGTCTCTCCACTCCTTAGCTCTTTTACACCCATTATCGAACCATTTCTCTCTGGCAGGAATTACACCTACTTTGGTGACAGGTATGCAGCAATCTACTATCTTCCCATATTTCTCACTAAAGATGTCATACATTTCTTGTACAGATTTGTTGTAAAATAAGGTTCTCCAGTCAATAACTGCAAAAAGCTCATTCATTTTGATGTAATCTCCTTTCGGATAGTTCCTCCTCATGTCCTCAGTGCCTCTACTCTCAGGAAGAATATCTTCAATGATATACTCCATCAACAACACACAGTGGTCACTCTTTCCAATTGGTGGTTCATGCTCAATTTTTTCAATATCCAACACATTATCTGTGAACACTAGATCAAGTAGTGATGGCTCATCCCCACCCCTGGCGCTTGTTGGTTCCATTACATGTTGGTGTAGGAAATTCCCTTGTACGCAATCTAGGAATCTTGCCCCGAATGAGTCCTCACCACTGTGTGGGTCAAGATTTATCCAATCTATCTCTTTATGATTAAAGTCTCCCATAATCAAAATCCTACATTTTTTTCCCGTGCCATGTTAACAACTGAGTTTATGACTTCAATAGTACCTGTATGACTTTCCTCATAAACTTCAAGCCTATTTTGGTTCCTTGGTGGGTTGTATACAACAGTTATTATAATGCTCTCTGACCCAGTATTTATGCGAGCAACAAGAAATTCCTTGAACTCACTTTCTATAGCCAAGTTTATTTCTTCAACTTGAATCCTTTCACTTATGAGCAGTGCTATCCCTCCACCAGTCCTCTCAGGTCTTTCAACCCTTAGTATTCTGAAGCGCTTAGGAAAATCTGTGACACTGTTTATGTCCTCACACAACTTAGTCTCTGTAATTGCTACTATATCTGCCTTACTGTTGTGAATCCTATCTTTTAATTCTACTGCCTTACCAGCTAATCCATCAGCATTTGTGTATAACAATCTTAATGAGGCCCCATCCCCTGATATTGTGTGTGTGTGTAATTACCTAATTGTGATTACCTAATTGTGTTTACGGGAAAGAGCCCAAAGCTCATATCTTTCCGTCTCCTGATCGGTTCCATTTTGTACTTAGTGATACTTAGCATACCTGTCCTTAAAACTATGGATTGAGATAGCGTTAACTACCTCCTCGCTTAGCCAATTCCAATTATCACCTACTCTTACACTAAAAAGGTACTTCCTTACATCCAGCAAAGAAGTTTTCTTACGAAGCTTCAAACTATGACCTCTAGTTCTAGAGTCAGCCATATCAAAATATCGATCCCTATCCACTCTATCATAACCATGAAGGAATTTAAAGACTGTCACCATATCCCCCTCAATATTCTAGCCTCGAGTGATGGTAAGTCTAATTCCCTCATCCTCTCATCACAAATGAGATTGCGTATTTCTGGCACCAGTTTCGTGGCATGTCTTTGAACTTTTTCAAGCTTAGCTACGTGCTTTTTCAAGAGCAGATTCCAAAAGGGGGATGCATATTCAAGTTTAGGCCTCACATAGATTACATAAATATTTCTGAACATTTCCTTGTCAATGTATCTGAAGGCTACCCTTACATTTGATAAGAAAGCATATGCTGCCCTTACTATGCCATTTATGTGTGTGTAATTACCTAATTGTGATTACCTAATTGTGTTTACGGGAAAGAGCCCAAAACTCGTATCTTCCCGTCTCCTGATCGGTTCCATTTTAGACTTAGTGATACTTATCATACCTGTCCTTAAAACTATGGATTGAGATAGCATTAACTACCTCCTCGCTTAGCCAATTCCAATTATCAACTACTCTTACACTGAAAAAGTATTTCCTTACATCCTGCAAAGAAGTTTTCTTACGAAGCTTCAAACTATGACCTCTAGTTCTAGAGCCAGCCATATCAAAATATCGATCCCTATCCACTCTATCATCACCATGAAGGAATTTAAAGACTGTTACCATATCCCCCCTCACTCTTCTAGCTTCGAGTGATGGTAAGTCTAATTCCCTCAGCCTCTTATCATAACTGAGATTGCGTATTTCTGGCACCAGTTTCGTGACATGTCTTTGAACTTTTTCAAGCTTAGCTATGTGCTTTTTCAAGTGCGGATTCCAAAAGGGGGCTGCATATTCGAGTTTTGGCCTCACATAGGTTACATAAATATTTCTGAACATTTCCTTGTCCATGTGCCTGAAGGCTACCCTTACATTTGATAAGAATGCATATGCTGCCCTTACTATGCCATTTATATGTATTTCTGCAGACAAATCTGCCAGTATGTTTACTCCTAGATCTCTCTCATTTTCTGTCTCTTGAAGTTGTACTCCAGCCACCGAGTAGTCAAGCTTGGACCTTCTTGCACTTGTACCCATTCTCATTACCTTACATTTTGAAGTATTGAATTTCATTAGCCACTTTTCTGACCACTCATGCAGATTATTTAGATCCTCCTGAAGTTCTCTTCCATTGTTCTCGTTTTTTACTTTCTTCACAATCTTTGCATCATCTGCAAACATATTCATGAATGAATTTACAGACTCTGGTAGGTCATTTACATATACAAGGAACAAAAGTGGCCCTAAAACTGAACCCTGTGGAACTCCACTACTAACTCTTCTCCATTCAGACACTGAGTGTCTTACTCTAACCCTCTGTTCCCTTCCTTCTAAGTAAGTTTTTATCCATTCCAAAACATTTCCACCTATTCTAGCCATTGATTGCAGCTTCCTAATAAGTCTCCCATGTGGAACAGTGTCAAACGCTTTCTGGAAGTCTAGGAATATGCAATCTGCCCAGCCCTCTCTTTCCTGTAAGATTTGGCTTACCTCATCATAAAATTCTAATAAGTTTGTTACTGTTGATCTACCTTCTTTGAAGCCATGTTGCCTCACTGACAAAAAGTTGAAGGATTCCAAGTGAAGAGAGATATGTTTCCTTAGTAGTTTCTCCATAACTTTGCAAACTGTGCTGGTCAAGGAAACTGGTCTATAGTTCAGAGCCGTATCCCTCCTTCCCTTTTTGAAGATAGGTATCACATTTGCTTGTTTCCAGCATCTTGGAATCTCCCCCGACTCCAGTGACTCCTTAAATATGATACTTAGTGCCACTGATATTGTGTTTGCGCATTTTTTAAGCACATGAGGGGATATGTCATCAGGACCTGTAGCTTTATGAACATCTAAATCCATCAGCGCTTTGCATACCTCTGTGGCTGTAAGGTTGATGTTCTCTAATACCGACCCTTGAGCTTCTATCACTGCAATCTGAGGGGGTGGGGGTATTTTCTACTGTAAATACTGACTGAAACCCTTGTTCAATTCTTTGCAGATCTCTTCATCCGTCTCAGTGATGCTTCCATCCGCTCTCTTTAGCCTTAAAACCTGTTCTTTTACCTTTAGTTTTCCTCTGATAAAGCTGTGGAAAAGCTTGGGATTTTCTTTAGCCTTCCTGGTGATGTCCCTCTCATAGTCTCTCTCTGCCTCTCTCCTTTTACTTAGGTAGTCATTTCTTGCTCTTTTGTAGGTTTGCCAGGCATTTATGTTTTTTCTCCTCCTATACCTTTTCCAGCATTTGTCTCTCCACTCCTTAGCTCTTTTACACCCATTATCGAACCATTTCTCTCTGGCATGAATTACACCTGGCATGAATTGTGTGTGTGTGTGTGTGTGTGTGATTACCTAATCGTGATTACCTAATTGTGTTTACGGGAAAGAGCCCAAAGCTCGTATCTTCCCGTCTCCTGATCGGTTCCATTTTAGACTTAGTGATACTTATCATACCTGTCCTTAAAACTATGGATTGAGATAGCATTAACTACCTCCTCGCTTAGCCAATTCCAATTATCAACTACT